>CM074279.1:23457669-23720169 GCA_037194245.1 Opsariichthys bidens | reverse complement strand
TTAAGGATGGAAGCAACCCGACGCTCACTGTATCCCTCTGCCAGTAAAGCCAGAATTGAACCCTTCTTTTCCTCAATAGTTATGGTCAATAGTTATTTTTTGATTCTAAATACTTTTGATTACTACTAGCACTGTTTTTGCCACCCAGCTGGTCCTACTGCAAGAGGATAGTGATGACCACAGAAGTGTTTTTTTATACTTTTCCTCATTAAATAAGATTTGGTTCAGGAGATCACCTAATCAGCACCTCATTCCGTAGAATGAGGTGTGCCTGTGTTGGAATTCAACAGACACTGGAATGGAATGGCTTCCATACTTGTAGAGATGCTGATTTAAGAAAAAATTGCAGTGGTCTCTTAATTTTTTCCAGAGCTGTATATATATAGTTTGTGAAATACCTTTGTTATTGCCAGTATTGTTATTAGGAACACTACTGAGAACTTGAAGTATGCAGGACCTTAGTATCTATGAGTATGAGATAGACGTATGAACATCAGATTGGTGCATCATCACTCTAAAAAAATGCTGGGTTAAAAACACTCCAATTACTGGGCTTGTCCATTTTCAACCCAACTTGGGTTGTTTTTAACCCAGCGCTTTTTAGAGTAATGGATTAAAATGCATAGAAAATTACTTGATGGCAAAATTTAATGTTTTACATTTTTATGCTTGTTAACTTTCTAATATTGTTTGTTTCTTCATTCACTTATTATTTAAATTATTATTTTTATCATTTTAATATTTATTTTTTAAATGGATACTTTAAATAGTAGAGTTGTGATCCTTCATATGGCAATTTGGAATAAAAAAATACATAATAAATTGATTTAACGAATTGCTTAATTCATAAATAAACAAATAAATATTTTGTAATCTGATACTTTAAATAATAGGGACATTATATGCTATTATATGGTAGCTTGGAATAAATAATTTTTCATTCTAACTTTTTTCTTTTCTAACTCAATTGATTAATATTAATATTTTTAGCGTGTTAGCGCGTCCGCTTACCATGCTAGAAACACTGGTTCGAATCCTGCTCAGAGTGGTGTGAGTAGAACTAAAGGGGTTACACTATGAGGGAAAAAAAATAAAATACGCTGTAATACCACCTTTAGCTCATCAATTGGACAGTACCTCAAAGGTACACGTTTGTCTTATCTACATACACCTTATCTACCTCTAAAGAGAACCTATTACTATCTTCAGATACTAAGTACCCTTAAGGAAATAACATGCACCCTTTATGGGTAGGAAAGGTGTACAGGTGTCCCTTTGAGGGCACTGGCCCAGTGAAAAGCTGTTGTACACCTAATGTAAAGATTCCTAAAGTTTTTTTTTTCTTTTCTGTACAATATAACTTTGTAATAGCTTCTTGTTACATGCTAACTGTCGAGGCCTTAACACTTCTGTATCTTAGTAAACTATGAGCATGTCTGTGATCTCTCCCCTAAATCTTGTCTTTCTTGTCCCAGTATCTGATGGTATTATTGAGCTCAGAGCTGTGATTTGCATCTAAGCTTCTGTTCCGAAGTAAATGGGCAATTTACTGTAGTTCAGTCTTCTCCGATGGTTCAAGGTGGCATTAGGCATAGATCACTTCAATCAGTTGCTGATTGGTTGCGGCACAGTCTAGAGGAGAACGACCTGTCTTTCCTCCTCTCAGCTTCACCCAGGCTGCATCTGCATTGTTTTACTAGACGCTTGAAGAATTAACTGCTGACGAGTGAGTCTTGATAGATGTCCAGGGTCATTTTTTTTTTTTTTTTTGCCACAAATTTTTTTTTTGAATTCAGTAAAGAAGTGAATTGAAATGAACTGAATTCAAAGAGATACACATGACTTCGATTTTTAACTAAAAAAGAAAATTTTGTCAAGACAAGCTTTGAATTTTTGTTTTTACAAAAGATTTGAAAATACTCTTATTTCAGCAAGGATGCATTGAAGTGATCAAAAATTAATTCATTTCTAATATTGCAATAGATTTCTAACTCTATTAGAATGATTTCCTGGAGGATCACGTGACACTGAAGACTGGAGTAATTGGCTGCTAAAAATTCAGCTTTCCCCTTGCAGGAATAAATTACATGTGTGTAATTTTAATAATTTAATTTTCATAATCTTAATATTTTAGATATTTGTTTAGATATTAAATAGATATTTTAAATAGTAGGGAGAAGATGTTCAATGAACGATTGAAATAATATTTTACAATATTTCTGTAGTTTTTTTTACTGTATATTTGATCAAATAGGTGCAACCTTACTAGTTTTTGAAGGCAGGAAGAGTCTTCAGTGAAGGTAACATATACTGTATGTAATTGCATGAAAGTGAATCAGAATGAGTCATTCACAAGGAAAACACCACTAATATGCAAAAGAGCACTGCAGGGCAGGCAGAGCGTGTCTCCAGATCTAGACAGGCAAATCCTTAAAAATTCAATGGTAGCACTGTGTGTACTATACGTTTCGGGAGGTGGGCCATGAAGGATCATGCTGTCAAAATACCATGTCCTCATCTAAACAGCAGCTCCATTTCTCTGGGTGTCCTAATCCCTGCAGTCACCCAACTACAGCTAATTCACATCGCTGACGCCCCTCGCTCACACTCCTCCCTCGTTCTCAGGGGCTTCTTTTCTTCTGCCGCTCTCTGACTCACGCCCTCCGTCCCTTCCCGTCCTTTATCCACTCCATCACCTTCATCACTTTATATTCCTTCAATGCATGTTTTTTTGAGGTGACTCTCTCGCCTGGAGGCTCTGGGATCCGGTATCGTTTCCTTATTCTGCTGGGATATTCACATGAGACTGAAAATATTCTCAGTTTTATTCCAACCCCCCTCTTATTATCTTGCTCATTTCATTTTCTGTCTATCCATCCTCATTCTTATTCTCATATTGTATATTGTATATGTTCTCTCTCAATGTTCCCTCTTTCTCTGCGCCTCTCCAAATCTCTTGGCAGTCTCTGCAACTTGCAGTCCAGTCCATCTGTTTTCATTCATTAGGACAGATCTGCTTCTCTGGCTATCTGACACCTTTTCACGTTGTACTGCACAATGTAATTAAGAAAAGCTGGGGAATCATGTCTGCGACCAGACGCTTCTTAGCCCTTTTCTCCTCTCCTCTTCACCTCTTACTTGCCTTTCTGCTGCTTTCACAGATCTCTGCTGCGGGTGATTAGAGGAATATAGTTCCGCCAACAATGAAAATTCAGTCATTATTTACTCACCCTCATGCTTGCCAAACCTGTGCGCTGTTGTTTTATTTTGGAGAATATCTTTACAGTTCAATTCTTGTCAAGCCACCCTAAAAACCAGTACCCATACCATTTTATGCTATTTTCCAAGTCTGCTGAAACAATAGCTTTTTGTTTAAAAAAAAAACTTTAATTTAGAAATCTTCTCAGTTGCAGGTTTAAATCAAATATGGTACCATCTGATTGTTACTCTCCTAAAATTGGTCTTTATTGGAATGATTGTGTTGCATGTTGAAGAATATTGCATAAAAATTCTTCAAAACTTCTCCTTTGGGTTCCAATATAAAATAATGACATGAGGGTGAGTAAATAATGACTATTTCTTTAGGTGGACTATCCCTTTAAGGTGACTCTCCCCTGGCTCTTTGCTCTAGTTGTTCTGCCAGACTCAAGGGTGACGCTTTTTATGATGGGCAGCAGATGGTCCAAATGGGAAACTATCAGCAGCTGACATCAACAGTTGACATTGATTCAATCATCAGGTGCTAACTCTACAATGCAACATGTTCTACTACACTATCATTCAAATGTTTGGGTTTGGTAAGAATTTTAAATGTTTATGAAAGAAGTCTCACCAAGGTTACATTTATTTGATCAATATACAGTAAAAATGGTAATGTAATAAGTGTCACATCCTTCAGAAGTCTTTCTAATATGCTGATCAGATGCTCAAAAAAACATTTTGGAAATACTTTAGATTAAGTTGTCTTAAGTGGAGAAGGAATTAATAATTATTTGTCTTCCTTCAGAATGAATAACGAATTATTTGAATTCTGCTGTGAAAAGCATGATAACTCCTTAATATTGACTGAGTTGTAAAGTTTTGAGGTTTTTGTGAGGTTTTGGATCGTAATGACTCTATCCTTGCTTCTATCCTTCTGAAGGAATTAATAATTATTTGGATTAGTATTCTAAAGTGAAGTTCATGGTAACCCTCTAGTAATGACTCAAGTTTTACCAAATCCATCGGAATGATTTACTATCCAAAACCTTAAAAAAAACCTCAAAAGCTTACAATGACTTGAGTCATTAAGATGGAGTTGTCATGTTTTTCACTTTAGAAAACTGATCCAAATAATTAGTAATTCATTCTGAAGGATTTGGTAATACTTGAGTCATTACTTGTGGGTTACCACGATCTTCACTTTAGAATTAATTATATACAATTCATTATTGATTATGAACCTGTATTTAGTTCTTATTAATCCATGAGAGGTGTGAAAAAATAATAGTTATTGATCAGCTAATTGATTCGACTAAGCGCTATTATTTACTTCCTAATTTGTTAATCAGAGGTTCTTAATTGTAGTTACTAGTGTTAATAGTGTGATCCTCATTTGTTTCCTGTGTAGTTATTCATTAATGTCAGAACAGTATTCTAAAGTGTTACCAACATTTCTTATTATTATCAATGTTGAAAAAAGTTGTGCTGCTTAATATTTTTGTAGATATGTGTGTGTGTTTTTTCAGGATTCTTTGATGAATAGAAAGTTAAAAAGAGCAGAATTTATTTGAAACAGAAATCTTTTGTCTTTACTGTCACTTTGTATCAGTGTAATGCATCCTTGCTGAGTAAAAGAGTACACACACACACACACACACACACAGGTTTGTTCATCTATCTCAGTGAGGACATTGCATAGACTTCCATTGATTATTTATCAGGTCAATTATATTTTCTATCACCTAACCCAACCCTTACTCCTAAACCTACCCATTAAAGAAACATGTGATCATCACTAGATAAACATCTTTTGGTTGTGTTACGATCATCAGTTGAAGTGCCTGCCAAAACCTCAAGAGGGCACTTCAACATGGACTCACTCTCTCACTCACTCACACACTCACACTCTCATTCATTCAGTAGGACTCAATTTCCCATAAGCCCCATACCCATTCACTGATCATTGCACCAGCTGCACCTCATTCACCAGCCACTGATTACACCCACACCTGAAGCACATCATTCACCCCATAAAAGCACCACTCTCACTCCACATATCGCGAAGTCTTGATAAGTTTTCCCCACTATCATTTCTGAGCGTTATTTCTGTGTCTTGTTTTCCTGGTCCTGTTTCATGCCTGCCTGTCCCGGTTTTAGATTGTTTGCTGTCTACCCCTTTTGACCCCCTGCTTTGGATTATCTGACCACTGCTCTCTTGCCGCCTGCCTCGATCTTGTTTGCCTGGACACGTTTACGACTCTGCCTTCCCTCTGACATACCTGTTTGCTGTTCTCTGACCATTGCCTGTCTGAATACCTCTGCTAATAAAGCCTGCTTTTGGATCTCATCCGTTGACTTGCTCCTTCATTACAGGTTGATTTATAAGCCTTTTAAAATAGTGAGGACCAGTCAATGTCCTCACTAGTGGGTTGTCAAAGTATTTCACAATATAAATGAGGACATTTGGTCCTCATAAGTATAGTCAAAACAAGTACACACACACACACACACATACATTTTATTGCATTCTTTCCCAATCATGTTTCCCCCTCTTTCTCCTTTCTCACTCACGCTATTAAAAGTTGCAAAAATACATTATTTTCGAGGTTAAAGGTTTTGTAAGTGATTCCAGCTGTTTTGCTGATGATATGTCTCAAGAATGAATGTGCAAAATGGTTTTCTGATCTGTTATACACATTTACTTTAAAACATACACATTTAATCTGACATTAGTCATACATCTTAAGAAGAGCAGACTGAAGTAGCATGCTTGCAATGCTTTTTAAGTACCTATTTGTGTTTGGTTAGCATATCTTTTTCATTTCTACCATCCTTTTGTGCATTCTCAAGGTTTCGGTAGTTTTTGCCTTTTGACAGTGACCGAACATTGACTCCTGCACCTGTTCTTCAGCACCTTCCCATAGGTCCATGGATCTACATTCTACACAAGTAAAACTCAAACTGTCCCACCAGTTATTCAGCGGTTGGGGTCGTCCCACTACTGTGCGTTAGCTCTGTTTTAGCTGTCTAGAAGGGAGCCAGATTTTGCTGAAAATTAACCATATTTCTAATCAGGCACCCAACTGAGGTGCCCATCCGCTGCTGAACAGACCGGGCTCAGTGTGTCTCTGTGGCAGGCAGCTTGTGTCAGCATGTGTCTCCTCCACACAGCACCTCCAGCAGTGGATAGAGGACAGGCATTTACCCCTCGCCTCTCATTACGCCTCTCCTCTGCAACAAAAATAAAGTAAAAGTAAAAAAACAAAGAGTTGTTGGCCTGCATCTGCCTTCGTTCTTGTAGATGATCAAACACAGAACCTTATATGTGCCCAATTTGGAACACCCAAAGACTTGCTGCCTTTTGAAGAACATTCCAAATCAGTCACTTCTGAGGCTCCTGTTAGGAAGTGTCCCATGTAGGCAAGAGACTGCAAGGCAGCTCATTAGGTTTTAGCTTGTTTAATCATGTAGCAGCTTTTTACATTTCTATAGGGCTTTTCACACTTGAAATACTTAACCCCTGGTCATTGTAAACCCCGGGTAAACGGAATCCTGGGTTAACAATTAATCCTGGGTATTCATAAACTGAGATTTCACAGTGTCCATATTTGCAGTGTCATTGTCATTGATTGGTTAAACGCAGCATTACCTGAGCTTTAACATTGCACATCCTTGCTGACTGTACTTTTGAGTTTATATTGAATGGACATTTCTGACTATAAAGGTGAGAATGAAACGGTCTCTTCTTCAATCAAATTGATGCGTTTTCTGTCAGAGAGTTTTCTGGCATTTGACATTTTTCCTCTCAAAAACCGAATTTACTGTTACTATACAATGCACAGTATTTATGTGACTGTCCAAAGTTCGTGAATATGATGCGGTACTAACCCCACTTCTAAATTGCAAGGGTGAAACGTTCCTTTACCTAAAAGCGGTAAAGACGATAACCTGGGGTTAAGCGCAATTAGAACAGCCCTTATGTGCATTGAAATTTCTCACAGTTGATTCCAATAGACTTTGTCACAAACATGTCTCTAAGCTAACGATGTGATTCACTAATAAGCATAAAAACTACAGCACTTAAAAAAAATGCCAATTTATAGGCCTGGTTACATAGAGACGGCTTAGACTACGATATTTAAGTAGCTTTTTTTAAGTGCCTTAGAAAAAAAAAAACGTGCATTTTGAGACAAAACATTGGTACTGACATATTTTATATGTCCAAGTTGCTTTCAGTTAAAACAGCTCAAACATTCAATTTAGTCTGGGACTAGCTTAAGCCTTGACTATGAAACCGGAGGATAATATTCTAAATTCTTAGAAAAACATCTTTTGGTGCTGTAAAGAATCCTGAAAGCATAAAACTTATTTGAAGTACCTGATTTGATTTTCTACTTAAAAAGAAAAAAGAGGAATGAGAACCGTTTTGTTGTTTTTTCGTTCATGGGTAAAAAATGAGATTACTGCTAATATTTGATTCATACTGTAAGTGTGGGCGGCCCTGAAATGTCCCATTTCAACTCAGCCCATCTATTGTGCAGTCTTATTTCCATCCCACAAAACAATTCTTCGCATAGGCTATGGCTCTGCAAATTAGTCTCTACATTAAGCTCTTTGCTTCAGAACATTTGGCTGTATTTTCATCAGTGAAAATAAAAAAAAATTAAACATTTTTAAAAAATATATCCTTTCCTTTTCCCTTCCTACTCCAGCCTATGTTACTCTGAGCAATGTATGAAACTTGTATTGTGAGCACTTCCTGTGTCTATTTACCTCTTCATGAAGAATCGCTTGTTTGCTTTGGATAAAAGCGTCTGCCAAATGATTGAATGTAAATTTGTGTGTGCACATGGGAAATAATTGTACAGTAGGTAAATAAACTTTTAAACTTTTGATTAGAAGCTCATACAGTCTAATGGAAAACCATTTTTGAATCAATAAAGAACCATATAGCTGCTAACCAAACATTCACATACTCCAGTCCTGGTCATTTAAAATAAACTTAATCGTAGCCAGTCTTCTCTTCTTTGTTAGCTTGAGTCCGTTCTCTTTATTTGCAGTAAATGTGATCGACACAACCTCAGCGCTGGACAAACAGCCTCGGTGGTGAGACGATGTACCTTTGACCGTATCTCACACTGTGACTGTGTCCAGGGCTGCCCGAGAGTAAACAGCACAGATGAATTGAGCGCTACTACATATATAAACCTGAACTTTGACCTCAGCAGATGACACAAAGAATAAGACAGACATTTTGCCCCTCAGCCCATCCCCACATCAGCCATCGCTCTGACTGGAATTGTAAACGGATCATCTAAGTTTAGAACTCATCCCTGGAAATCTCAAGGATAGATCTCTCACTCCAAGAGCGGATGCTTAGAATTCCGTAAGGAGTACCAACCTACTTCTGTTATATATGAATATATTTCTGAGAGAAGACCAGAACAATGGTATCCAGACCTGATTTGTAGGTGGAATTTGTCAATGTCAACAGAACTGAAAAGGAGAACATCATTTTTGTTAGAAAGGACCATCTGCCACATCTACACTCTTGTTGAAATGGAAGGTCTTCATAATGATGTGAATGAATATCTAATACATTCACTCCCAGCAGACAGCTGTGTCATATCCTCTAACTTTAACAAGAGACAAGTTCTAAGAAGACTCAGTGCTTCAACCATTTTGATATTTTTCCAACTTAAACCACACGGCCTCTCTCCAAATTCTTCCATCCAAAAATATGCCGGCAAACTTGAATGTGTAAAATGATGGCTGATCTCCAGAAGCTTTTTTCCTGTTTACAGCAAGGTTTGAAGGATTGAATTATTAGCGCGGTCAAGTTGGTAACAGCTGTAACTCTCTGTAACTACATCATTCTGGTTCTCTATTTCCATTGACGGCCATTCAAATGTTGTTGCGTTTTTGAAAGACAGAAATAATTTCATTATTTTGTAATTTGTTTTTGCCAGTGTTCAATTGTTCATTGTTTTTGTTCTTTCTGTATGCTTGTGTATTCATGATTTTTTATTTATTTCATTTTTTTCTTAAAACATAAAATGGACTTGCAGTGCATTCAATGCATTTAGAAAATATATTGTTTTTGATATGAACTCATATGAATGACAGATGCATCCAGCATGATGTCATAGTCACCAGTGAGCTCACTTCTGACTTTTTTGACTTGGAAGTATGTCAGCTGATGTCAGGAATGATGGCAGAAGCAAACTGTTGTTGATAATAATACAAAAGTACAGTTTAGTTTACACATTTTGTGTTGTGTTTATGAAGAATAGTGATGCGATGCGCTGGAAAATTACTTTTTTAACTGGTGTATAAGGAGATAGACTTTCCCCATCATTCTCTGCGGTAGCAAATATGTGAATGCATTGATAAAACAACCACAATGTGCATCAATTTTATATCACTTGAAAGCACATCGTTCCTAATTGCAATTTCCATACTTCTGACCATGCAGGAACTTTCCAGCAGCATACGTTTTTTTCAATATGTGCCGCCTTTGAGTCTAATGTTATCTTATGCAGGAATTTTATGTTTGGTGAAGGGGGAAAAAAATCACTGTCATGACCTTTAAATTAAATGCAAGTCTCTAGTAAAACAGCTTCAGCTAGCGTGTTGCTGTTTAAACACTTCCTGTTTCAGAGATTTCTCCTTATGTTTCAAAATATGTCCTACATGTTACATCACCCCAGAAAACACCCACAGGCTAAGCTCGGTCCTGCCGTTAAAACAGTTATTGCAGCCTATTATGATTTACTTTAAAGGGATCTCAGTCACTCTGTGTGTCCGTCTCTTAACTGTCCTGCTTAGCGATGACATGATGGAGCTGTGTTCATTTGCAAATCTGTACCCAACTCTTGTACTAGGACATTGATTTACAGAGCAGTCCTGGACAGAAAACCTGCTATTTGCTACTGCATGACATGAACTACCAGAAGTAGTGATTAATTGCAGTGTGTTTCTGTTGGATAGTAATGTTTAATGAAGTGTCATTCCTGTTGATTATGCACAGGCAAATGTTGTGTGCTTTATTAAAAAATAAAAATTGCGTAGGAAACAATCTGGCCAATTGACAACATGACAAGAAAAGCCTGGAGAGAAAGAGTTTGTGTCAGAGAGGGATTGCAAAAGCGGACTTTTTTATGCAGACTTTTTCCATAAAACAACAGTTTCTAATTATGTTTGTCATGCCTAAAGGACAAAAGTTGGCATAAAGCGCTATATTCTGAGTCATCATTTGATAATCTTTGACTCCTCCAAAGAATCAAATATATATGTATATATAAACAACCATGAAGCAACATGAGTCTCATGGGAAATACTTTTATTTTTATATTTTCAGTTTTCATTTCATTTTTAGTTTATTTTTCAGTATTTTGTTATGTGCTTTTGACATTTGTATTAATTTTTGTTCTTTTTAAAAGTTTAATTTGATTTCATTTCACTTTTAGTTTTTTATATGCTTCCAGTATTAATTATAGTGCTTCAACTTAAAATTAGATAGTTGCTAAGACAACATTACTAATTTAGAAAAAAAAAAAAAAAATACTTTACCTTTAGTTTAAGTTTGCATCTAATATTTATATTTTACTTCACTTTATTTTTATTAGCTTTATTAATAGAAATTATTTAATACTTTTAGTTTATGATAATAACACTGGTGCAGGTGGGTAATTTTTTTTAGAAATTTTATTTTTGGCTTAACTATTGCTTTAATGCACCATTCAATGTTCCAGAGATTTATGAATATTAAATAACAGGTTGCATCATGTTCATGTGTGCAAGACTGGAGAGAAACTGAGGAGAAATAAACGACAGAAAATGAAGGAGACGCCTTTAGAACAGGCTGGAGTGACGACACTCTTGGCTTACTTTCAAATATTTTATTTTCAGCATTTCTGCTACAACAACAACTTTCTGCTGTATTTTGGGCCTAATTAGTACATTTTCTTAAGGATAAGAGGATATTTTAGTATGTACAAAGTGCATAATTAATATACCCAGAAAGTTAAATGTCCTCTGGGTGTTAAGTGTTAATTGCCTTGGCAAATTAACATACCCACCCTAGCACCTCACTTCCTGAAAATTGCTGAAATACACACCATGTCTATTCAGAGACTGGGAAAGAAAGTGAGAGAGGCAGAGTTGCCTTGCTGCTCAGTCAGTCAATCAATCAGTCAGTCAGAGCTTGTGTCTGGAAAAATGCTGCTTTCATTGGAAGTACAGAGCTAGGAAGGCATCCAGGCACATCCAAATGTTAACAATCGTGTCTAGTATGACATCTTCATCTCGTCGAATGGATCCTTTTCACAGACTATGATAACGTATTTCCACAGTTATCAAGATCGCAATTATTAATTACTTTATTTTTTAAATAAATGTAATACACATGTATATTTGTGAAGTCATGCAGACTTTTTCACAGAATTTCTCTTTTGCTATTGGAGCAAATGGAAATGCAAAAATTATATTTGCTGCAGTCTCTCGTTTACCGCTATAAAAGTTTATCCAGCTATGATGACTTCTGCATCTGAGAACCCTAGAAATGTGAAAAGAGTCCATTTTGAAGGTAACATATTTTTCTTGCTTTATAATAAACCAAGTGAATATATATTTAATGGAGTATTTTAGTTAATTGGTACATATTTAAACATAAAGTGATTAAAATAATTTTTAAGTTTAGGGTTTTTGAAGAAGCTGTATGCTCATCAAGGCTACAATTATTTGATCAAAAATACAGTAACATCATGAAATAATATTACAATTTAAAATAACTGTTTTGTTTGAATCACTGTAAATTATTCCTGAATTTTCAGCATCATTACTCCAGTCTTCAGTCCTTCAGAAATCATTCTTATATGCTGATTTGCTTCTCAAAAGTACAGTCACCTGCCTACTGTTTTATCTACAAAAATGCTCTTTCCATGAAGTAACAATGTGTGCCACAGCTTTCAAAGCCTCAAAAATTATGCAAAACACCTTAAAATAGACATGAAAATATAAAGGTAGCCTCAACTTGTCTTTTGAAGCCATACAATATCTTCCTGATGAAGAGAATTGTCAGGGTTTTTTTCTTTTTGTTTTTTTGTCTGGTAATAGACGATGGTCAAGGTTAGGACAAAGCATTTCGATCACCCCCTGGTGGCTGGCTGCAATATAAGTCATAAACCCCGCCCTCTCCATGTAATCAAATGGGACGCGAGTTAAACTAAAAAATCTAATTGCAATGTTTTTTGTTTTGTTTTGTTTTGTTTTTAGGTAATTCTTATCACGTAGACAAAAAAGTGTTTTTTCCAACAAGTTTGGTTTTAGTTAGTAATTCGATGCTATAAAAATGGAGTGTCATATCATGATTGACAGCTGTGCTTGTCAGTTCGATCGAGTTTGCGGGAGTATGGACGAGACCTTGATACCGCGGCTCCACCTCAGGATCACTACTGCGCAGACTCGGGCTCCAAATGACGTAATCAGTTAGGCTGGTTAAGGCTGTTACACCCTGCTGGTAGATGTCAGATCTACCCCATCGTGCTGGAAAGAAGCATGTTTTTCTCCTGACGGACATTCAAAGGTAGTCAGGTATTCTAATAAAATGAATGAACTCTAAAACAATAGCATACGCTACTACTCCTACTGTTTCTACCGCATCTTTATATGATATGCATAGGATGCTGTTCGGAATTCAACCAGATTAATCACGTGGCATTTACAGCTCATTTTATTGGCTCTTCTCTGATATGAAAAGAAAAATACAGTTATAGCAAATTACGTGAGCCTTAGATGCCATAAATGAGCCATAAATGATTGATCACTCTGGTTGAATTCGCCATAGCGTACTATGAATATAATAAGATATGGAAGAAATTTTAGAACTAGTGTGATAGTGTGCTATTTTGAATTTACTCATCAGACAGTGATTGATCGGTCTGGCTGAATTAGGAATAATGTATATAATGATATTGGGATGATATAGTGCATTGTTTTTATTTTATTTTTTTTATTTTTTTGGTGATCCATATTTACAGACCTTTGCATCCTAAGTTGGTAGAGCGCAGTGATTTGATCTTTTCTTCTTTGAATCAACTACAAAGATCTGTCCAAACAGGTGCTGCTTTTATCAAAAAGATGATTGGCTCTTTTTAACTGAAAGGAGGATCTTTTATTCTGGTAACATCCATACCGAACATTGCAATTTCTCTTTTACATTTTAACACAAGTGACCAATTCCTTCCAATTTTTGTACCCTTAAAAATCAATGAATGAGAAAATGTTAACATTATTTAGAGTAGAGACACATTTTCTTTAAGGCGGTAGTTTATCTTGAAACTGTGACTGTAGACTGTGTTTACTGCAGCAAACCTCTAGAGCTCTTTTTGAACCTGTTACCCATTGTGTGTGTGTGTGTGAGTGAATTCATATGTGTGGGTTTGTCTGAAGGACTGAAATGGACATGTTGAGGCTCAGTCAACCAGATGACTCTTCAGTCAGTCATCCACACACACACACACACACACACATGCGTGGTTCCATCTGCTCCAGGCACAGTCCGGCTCCAGCTCTCAGTAGCCGTGCCGGAGACAGCAGCTCATACATGGGGAAGTTGCAGGCTGCAGGCGCTGTGAGGTGATAACAAGGTGGTAACAAGGTGTAAGGTTTGTGAGGGTCCACTCCAGCGCTGGTTGTGAGGTGACACCTCACATCATTTTTAATCAAGAATTGTGGCATAAACTAGATAGTGCAGACATTTTGTTTTCCGGATTCTGACACTCGTGGGGGCTGAGGGTGTCATTGTGGTGGGTTTATTAAGGGCTACGGTCCACATCCACAGCTAAATTTGCAATATTTGGGGAAGTGCCATTGAGGTATGAGTGATGTCTCCTCTAAGTCTGGTTTCTACTGAGCAAAACCTATTTCTATAGGTCAAACTCTTCGACCACCAGAGCAAAAATACCCTATGTACCAGCCCAGGTACCATTCTATACAAAGAAAGTTTATAAAAAAAGGAAGGCTGTCATATTTAATTCCAATTTTTATATTACTTGATCAATGTAATGAACTATTATTATTCATTCTTTCATAAAGATGAGTAAACGATGTAAAGTGGCTCTCAAAGATGCTCAACGAAGCTGAATGCCACTCCATTTATATTTTTTAAATTTATTTTGGACTTATGTTGTGATCAAAATGAAAAAAATTTGCAGTTTCCTTTTGTTTTGTTTTTAGGTCTGATGATAAAATTCATTGCTGAAAGGCCTCTGGGAATGATAAGTAAATGGTTTTTACCTGACCAGAAACATTGTGAGCGACGTACATTTTTTTCTGTTTTGTTTATCCTCTCTCATGGGAAAAATTAAGCAACTGAGTCACTTCTCAAATGTACAGTAAATTAGTGACATTGATCATGCATCTCTTTTGTACTGACTTTCAGATTTTCTTGCTTCCATTGAAGCACAAATTATATTTAGAATATGATCACCAGTTCTAAAATGTTCATATTTTAAGTTCACATTTACAGCACAAATTATTATAATTGTGGTATTTTCAAGTTTGTGCTCAGTAAGATTTTTTTTTTATTTAATACTTTTTTCAGCAAAGAGGCATTAAATTGATCAAAACTGAGAGTAAAGACATTTACATTGTTACAAAAAAATATATATTAAATTTTTTTTTTACTTTGAATAATGCTAATAAAAGTACACCACCAACCCGGAAGCTGGGCGCTGAGCCGCTGACACACGGGACCGAGGTGCCGACCCTGGTCTGGTGACGGTGTGGTGAGGTAGGATGACAGGGAGGTTGAGGGTAGGGAGGAGCTCACTGATGACGTAGCGGTGACGGGTGGAGGTGCAGCCGCCAACCCGAAAGTCAGTGACAGAAGTAGAGCGTCGACCCCCGTAGGCCAGCCCGGAGAGACGAGTGAACCCACTGGAGCTTCCAGTCTGACGGGCCGAGGAGGTGATGAGGGAATCGTGGGTCGAGGTGTAGGTGACGGGCTAACGGGTCCAGGTGGTGACGTGGGCCTGGAGGCCTGAAGGGGCGCCGGGGACTCCGTCTCAAGCTAGGCTGGAGGAGAAACCCGAGGTGCTGGTGCAGAGCCGCACAGAGAGAGCGGCGGGGGGAGAGCCGAGGAGCTTGATGACTGCCGCGGTGGCCACGGATCCAGGGGTTGGCTGTTACCAGCGACGGGATTGGGAAGACGGGTACGGAAGCAGGCTGAGGGCTTCCGGATGGGACCAGAAGCGAAGAGGTTGAAATGAGGGTGGGGACTTGGGTGGGAATAGCATCCGTGGCCCACCAGTTGATGGAACTCTGGTGGGCTCCTGGCTCTGCGGTGGACTGACCCGCGTGCTGCAACTCCGGGGATCCGAAGTTGTCCGTCCCCGCTCGGCCTCTGCGCGCACCCAAGCTGGAAGCGGTAGTCTCCCCGGATCACCCAGAACATGCCCTCCAGATGGGGCCTGGTCTCCGGGCTTAGCAGAAGCGCCGCTGTGTCCATCTTTCTTCATAATTTTTTCTCGTTATGAGAGGTCTGTCGATCTGTTGACTCTGGAACATTCCTCCGCCCTATTGGAAGAGTCCTAAAGCTAGGGTAGATAATTTCGGAGAGGCTAGCAATAGCAAGCTAGCTTTGAAAGCATAAGATCCCACCCTCCCTTCATCTCCAAAGCCACGTTTCCTTCAAAATTAGAAAAAGCTGTTAGTGACCTCGTCTCAAATCACAACGTCAACAATTTACAGAGCTCTTGTGTCACCTGACTGCTGCAGATTAATTTCAACGTTGATAGTGATGCCATTGAAAAGCATAAATCTGATTCTGAGGACGTGAACAGCTTAGAGTAGAATTGCCACCCAATGCAATGAACATTTTTGTTCTGAGACTTCCATAGAAGATATATGTATTTTTTTGTTTGTTTGTTTCAATATTTAGACCACTTATATTGTTGATTGCTATCAGGATGTGAAGAGAGTTTTAACCAGTATAACAAAAAGTTCCCTAGCTTTAATAAGTCAACTGTCAAAAAAATATATATTCATGACATGCAAAAGAAGAATTCACAGAAAAGAAAATGAGATGGATGTTCAGTAGGAGGGTTGGATGTATATGACTTCTCGTTAGATAAGGAAACACAAGGGGCCACTCCTCTCCACGGCATGTCGTCTGATTGTCAGGCAGAGCAGAGGGCAACTCTCAGCTCTCGATTGCATATAAAAACAGGCTCGGTTAGAGCTTTGGGAAATGGGCTGCACGCTCTTGAGAAAAGCAATGTTTTTCTCCTGTAACATCAGTTGTGTTGCTCCTCGCCGTCGCTGGTGTGATAGGAGCTCATCTTGTGATTGTCTCTCTGTTGGCAATGCCTCAGAACCCTTGATAGAAAGTGTGAGGATTTCGGCATGTTGTGGTCCCGTCTGAGACCCAGAACCACAATTAATCTGTCCCTCACAGCACAACTTTAGAGAGGAGATCTCACTATCAGATCTCAAATGAGCAGTTGGGTTTTTTGAAGGAAACATCAAGATCCATTAGACTGAATATTTGAAGACTTCCGTGGAAGTTGTCCTGAAAGTAAACAAGCACAAATAGAAAGTGAATGACTGTTGAACAGCCTGATCTATTTAGAAGGAACATGTCGCTGTCTGTCACCATTTTGCAAGTTTAAAATCATTAACCTAACATTAAAGCTGCATGAGAGGTCATTCATCGGTATGGTAACTAGCTATTCTGTTCAATAGTTGGATTTTCATTTCTAAATGAAGCAGCTCTTGCTTACGAAAAGGTGAAATGGTGAAACTTTTGTGTTCTACATAATTTTCAGAATACTTGAAAAATAATTAGACACTACACTACAGTGTTTTGTACTTTCCTTTCTTGGAGTTGAAAAGACTGCTCTTAATGTGCTATGTTCAAAGGTATGGAGAAAATGTTATATTCTATGACATTCAGATCCAGAAAGTCTGAAAAATCCTGATGCATATGTGCATGCACAGTTTTGAGAGCTTCAGATCATATTTTGGTCTTGGTCAAATGTCCACTCTGTGTGTATATATATATATATATATATATATATACACATATATGTGTGTGTGTGTGTGTGTGTAATGTGCAGTAAGCGATTTCTGAGAAACACTGTTGATATTTGAAATCAACCTAAACAAAATGCACGAACAGGAGTGGATGTCGCTATCATAGCTGAAGTGAAGCAAAATAATACTTTGTTGAAAAAATAAGCGTAGATCGAACAAACAACACGGAAGAACAAAAAATGAACACAATACGCAGGAGTATAAGCAAGCAAGATGCAGCTCCAGACAAACAATGACACTCAAAACTGTCTTGTCACTATAGCTAACATTACAACAACATATCTTGGCTCTTTTTTAGAGCAAAACAAATGAGTGGAGCAGAGACAGCGTAACCTCAGCATCTGTTTGCAGGCCTTCCTTCTTAGGTCCCCCCAGAGCTGGAACGCTTTTCTAATATTAACATGGGTCCTAAATCTCTTGTCTGATCATAACTCTTCTTTTTCTATGATATTCCTCAGACCTTTCCTTTTTTGTATTGTCTCTCAGCCATCTCTCTTTCTACAGTCTTTCTGCAAATCTTCCTCTTGCTCACTCTGTCTCCTCCCCCATCATGAGTGGACACACCCCCGATTGCTGATTGGCTACAAGTGGTTGTGGTTCTCGGTCCAATCCACTTTCATCAGCGTTTCTCAGAAATCACTTACTGCATTCAGCAGGCAAGCAACTACTATTGAGATGAATAGGAATGCAAATGGACAGCTTTCTCCATGTATTATAAACGTCTTTGTTTGGATTATTTACTTTGCCAAAATTCTTGTGAACTGCTCTCATTCCCCTGAAATGAACCCTTATACATAATCTTTCTGACATATATTTATATTTCAGGTCAGAATTGTTTGTCATCTGGCTGACTTTCTCTCTATCTGTCTTTGGAATTTACTTTTGGTAATTCAGCTTAGAGCTCGTGCAGTTCAATTACTCCTCAGGTTTTGAGCCAACTCCCCTTTTAGAGAACAATATTATCCATATGATCTCCAAGGGTCATATTAATGAAGACAGGAAAAATAATTAATTTATTTTAATGGAGTTCTCTAAATTTTTCTCCTTCAGAAATGGACGTTTCATATAAGGTTTAATGAGTGTGTCTTAACAGTTTGCCAGGAGTGTATTGATTGAGGAAGCTCACAGATTTCAATGAGTCAGACATTTACATAGACGATAGGAAGGTGGTTTTGTCCTGTTGTTGAGCAGCTTGACTTGAACACACTGATCTCACATTATCTCAACTGCTGCTGAGATTTTAAGCAGTTTTTATATTATCTCCATAGATGAAAAGGGTAAGCTTTTCAATTAGCCAAATTAAATATATTAATCAGATGCTCTGCTTAAAAAATAGCAAAATTTCTACAATTCCTAAATCATAGTCTTTATTTTAACTGATCTTCAGTCTGAATAAGGACCAGTAAAGTAAGCTATTATATCTTGAGGATCAACACAAGCAAAAATAATGATATTAAGTCACTACTGATGTCTTTTTTTAATGTAGTTCTATCATCAGAATAATACAATACTCATGGAAATGTTTGCTTGAAGCCCACACATTTCTTTTCTATTCTTTCTTTTGCGTAATTATTATTATTATTTAAAAATATATATTATTGTAATATTATAAATATTATTGCGTGATGCTTGTAGGCTGTTTGCATTAACTCAATATCCATAGACATGTCCACACTATACTTGATATTCATGATGCTGCTCTGCACCGCTCTATATGTTGTTAGAATTACAAAAAGGTTAAAAAGAATTTTTTATAGGCTGGTCTGCCTCAACAGTCTAACAGCGCTCATCAATGTCAAAATGATTGAGATGGTCAATCAAATCAAAGAAGTTTATTGAACCCCAAACAAGAATTCCAGCACAATGTTTCAGTTTTAAGAATGAAAGAGTGCGGGGTAAGACATGGCACATACAGTTTCTAAATATTTAAAATCTGACAATAGAAATAGAAATACACAATAGAAATGCTATACAAACCCCTGTAATCCTACTTTTTTAGTACATTTTGCCATTTTGAATTTAAAATATATCATTTACCTGATTAGTAATTGAATGTGACGAGAAAATAAACATTAACTGAGCTGTTTCCAGAATATTAGGCATATGGTTAAAAGTTAAAATGTTTACAATAAATTCTAGTTCTTTTACTATTTTGTTCTTTCTCTTTCTTTCTTTCTTTCTTTTTTGGTTCACCCTTGCTAAAGACAGCATAGAATTGACAAATGGACTCATTTACTTTCTCAATAAATGTCCCTGGTCCTATTGTGCATAGTTTAGAGTTATTCCTCAAGATTATAAAAGAGATTGCTTTCATATTCTTGTTGTTCTAATTAAGGCCTCATGGGTGGGGGGAATTATGTTAATCAATAATATCATAACATGGGGCCCTATTTTAACGATCTAAGCACATGGTCTGAAGCGCTTCCAAATCTTCCTTGACAGCTATTGTAACGCTCGGTGGTCAGACAGGAGATGAAGACAGAGGTTCCAAAACAGATAGATTTAATTAAACTTGAATTAACAGGAAACATAAGTCACAGTGTGCATCAGCACAGACAATAACTGACAACCGAACAGGAAACAGTCAGGAACTTAAATACACAGATGAATGAACAAGGACAGTTGACAAGACTTAACATACAGACTGGACAGAACTAATCTAAACAAGACATACATGTGACCGTACGCCCCCCTTCGAAAAGGCGTGTCCTTGCGTTGTGACAGAGCCAATGAGGAAAGAAGGTGGAGGCTTCGGAAGAGGGCATAGTGCTGGTGACAGGTAGCAGGCTGGGACCGTTGGCCATGAACACCACGGTGGAGCTGACAGTGGGAGGAGTCCAGACTGTAGGGTGGGATGACGCCCTGGGGCCAATCGACAGCGGTGGAACCACAGTGCTTTGCGGAGGAACCCGCGGAACTTCCCGGCCGACGGACCTGGGTGACATCGCCGACCCGGAATTTTGGCGCCGAACCACTGGCTCACGTGACCGAAGTGCCGACGACGGCCTGGATGACCGAGGATGACAGGGAGGTTGACAGGAGGGAGGAGCTCGTTGACGGCGTAGGGGTGACGGGTGGAGGTGCAGCCGCCAACCCGGAAGTCCGTGGCGGAGGCTGAGTGTCGACCCCCGGAGGCAGAACTGGAGGGACGAGGGAGCCCAGCGGAGCTACCGGGCTGACGGGCCGAGGAGGTGATAAGGGAGGCGTGGGTCGAGGTTATGGTGACAGGGTGACGGGTCGAGGTGGCGACACGGACCTGAAGGCCCGAAGTGAAGCCAGGGACTCCGCCTCAAGCTGGGCTGGTGGAGGAGAAGCCCGAGGCGCTGCTGAGGAGCTGCACGGGGAGCGTGGCGGAGGCAGAGCCGAGGAGCTTGATGACACCAGGGGGGTCAACGGATCCAGGGTGCTGGCTGTAACCAGCGACAGTGACAGGATAGGGAAGACAGGTACGGGAACAGACTGATGGCTTCTTGACGGAACCGGAAGCACAGATGAAGATTCGAGGGTGGGGACTTGGGTGGGGGAAGGATCCGCGGCCCACAGGTTGAAGAGGTTGTGGTTCACTCCTGACTCTGAGGTGGACTGACCCACTCGTGTCAACTCCGGGGCTCCCAAAGTCATCCATGCCCGCTCCGACCTCAGCGCGTGCCCCGGGCTTCCAGGCTGAGGCGGAGCGGCTGTCCTTCCAGACCATCCAGACCATGTAGTCCAGGTGCGGCCGGACCTCTGGGCGAAGCAGGAGTTTGGTGGCGGGTGAGTCCATCCTCTTCCTTTCTTTTTTCTTTATCTTCTCGTTTGAGGGCCAGTTATTTTGTAACGCTCTGTGGTCATACAGGAGATGAAGACGGAGGTTCCAAAACAGATAGATTTAATTAAACTTGAAGTAACAGGAAACATAAGTCACAGTGTGCATCAGCACAGACAATAACCGACAACCGAACAGGAAAAAGGCAGTAACTTAAATACACAGATGATTAGACAAGGACAGCTGAGAAGACATACATGTAACAGCTATGGTCAACACTGACTTTTATTGTCTGTAATATATTAGAATGGACATTCTGCTTTAATTCTTTACCTGCCAGCATTTTTTTTAAGTTGCCAGCCAGTGCCTGATTTTTTCATGGCCCCCAGAATATATCTGAACATGCGATATCAAAAGAAAGAGCCTAAAATAATAAAATAATAATAATCAAAAAATCTTTTTTTATCAAAACTTGAAAGTGGGTAAGTTTCATAGAAACAACAACATTTTGAACAAACAAGCTGAGAAAATTGCGTTTTTGTTCAAGATTATGTCTGGTTCGGTTTCATAGATGGAGTAGATCGAGTCCATCAACACCCCCAAAGCTTCACAATCCTGTACCTCTTCCTAGGTTAACATTTCATTCAGGTAACGTTAGGCAATTTGGATTTATATGCTGTTGAATGTTTGATGATTGTGGTATTTTAAATGTTTGTAAGCAATGCTTTTATTGCTTGTTTCTGCTTCTTCTTTGCCTGTGTTTTTGGATTTTCTGTACTCTTTACATGAATGTCAGGGAAATAGTTAAATAATTAATTTTGTGTTCTTCAGAAGTAAGAAAGTTTACTACAATTTTTTTTAAAAAAAAAAGAGTATATAGTGGCAGACTTTTTATTTGCAGGTGTATAATTCCTTTAAATGCAGTACTGTTCTGTGCTGTCTTTAAGCCTCTTTAGCATTTTTTTACTTGTTAAATGTTAAATTTTAATTATTGAATAATTTATATTATCACTGAGCACACAGCAAGTACGTGTAATGAGCTCCTGATGCCAACAGTAATGAGAATCTCAGTGGTCCAATCACACAGAAGACATGTCCACACCCCTACTCTCAGGCTCTCTGCTCATTACTACATGCTGTTATGATGTGATTTTACACCCTTAGTTTGCTATCCGGATGCCTCCAACATATTAAACTTAGTATTTGAGACCAAGAAGGGGAGTGTTGATCATTAGACCAAGTGTAAACACCCATCAACACATACCCTTCATGTTTCTCAAGCACTTTCTGCACAGCTCTCTCCAAAAAATCAAGAGCAACCCGCTGTCAAATCAAGTCCTCCTAATAAATATTTGGTTTATATTTGGAATTAGCATAGAAAATGCAATTAAAACAAGAACTTTTCCATGCATATCACGAAATTGTGCATTCTGATTAAGATTATTTGGTTTTAATTAGCTAGCTTTGATGAACATTTGAATGAAATGTAATCCTTGGATGACTTTTCTGGCAATGTCAGAAACTCGAAGACTAAATTAACCTTCCCATATTTGATTGCCAAAAGCAGTTTGTGTATAGCAAGAACGTTGTTCAGCTTAAAACATGTGCAGATCAATCGCTCCTCAGCTGGAGCCAACTTCCCTTTTAGAGAACAATACTATCCATATGATCTTCAGAGGTCAAGTTAATGTAGAGAGAGAAAATTATTTTAACTTTACCTCCCTACATTTAACTGCCAAAGAAACACATGGCACATATAATTAACTAAATGCATCCCGAGTACGCAAAAAAGTCTCTTAAACAGGCTATATTCTACCTTTTTTCACTTATAATGTTTATGATGTTAAACGTTTAACAAAATTAAATATTGTTTAGGCAAGCTAACTCATATTATTACTAAATGAAATAGTATATATACAATACTAAAATAACACTGGATAGCATGTGGCATTTCTGTGAAGAAACCTCTAGAGGTCAAGAGGTCAAAATACATATAGCAGCCAGTTTGTTCAAATGACTTATACTGTATATTGGTAGATTGAGGGCATTGCTACGTTGCCGTCTAGCACACCATAATGGACGTGTCTGATTTATTCTTGCTAATAATCACATTCATATTCTTATCTCAGCTCTTAAGATAATCATTTTCTTCCCAGGTCTTATCGGTGTTCAAACTTCAGTCTGCTCATCTACAAACAATTATGCAAGGCGTTAACTCTAGGGTAACAGCGTATTTGGTACGATGACAAGTGTGAAAAAATACAGTAGCAGGAGGCTATGGTCTGTTGACATTTTCACCGCTAAACAATTCCATGTTTTCACCTTTAGGATATGTGTTGAGTTGTGTGCCAAACCTTGAATCCATCAGCACTCGTCTATTAAACTCTCTCGTCCTTTTTGATGAAACACACAGTTTATTTACCCATTCGAAACAAAAATCCCAATTGAGATTCTCAATTATTTCTCCTAGACAGCTATGAGACTTCTGCATGTCTCCTAATCAGACGTTTGTTCCTGAGAAGAAAAAACTAGTAATCTCATATGCATCTATACTAGAGATCTCAAAGTGAGCTCTGATTTGCCAAGAGACCAAAGTTTGCAATCAAAAGTCCAACATTTGTCATCCAGTTGTTCTATCAGCATTATATTCATTCCGTATGTCATTAATTCTGTCATTAATGTAAATTTTTGAATGTCCATTTTTATCTCTCTAATCTTAGGAGGAACTTTTGAGTTCTCATGTGTGTTTATTTTTCTTTCTGAAACATCTGAGACTATGTTAGAGTGAAACTAAGAAGACTCTCAAGTTATGAAAATTAAAATCTGAGCTACAAAATGTTCCCGTGGGTGTTTGGTGACTAATGATCAAATAAGCAACTGTAAAATATTTTTAGATAAATGTGAGTAAATGTGTAATTTTTGCAGCATTATAGCATTACAGTCACTTTGTTACACTTTTCTGGGGAGTCAACCAGCGTATTACACACATCACCTTTGATGTCTGGTTAAATAATTGTTTTAGATGCTTCAGCAATACAGTAGTTCTCTCTCTTTCCCCCAAAGGAATCATGCAAGTTTGTGATCTCATGCATGATGCGTCGTTTTGCAAACCGGTCAGTTTGATGATTTTCTTTTGTAACGCCTCACGCATGAGCTGAATGAAAGCCTAAATTAAGTAATCTTCAGTGATCAGGCAGAAATGCGTAACGTGTCACTTTCCTCCATCCAGCTGTACTCATCGACTCTTTGCTTTATCAACCCTCGTTTCTTCGACTGGCCGTCAGCAGGGACTTCTACAGAAATGGCCCTCTATCATCTTCTCTCAGCTGGTGCTGATGCCTCTGATCAGAGCTTTGAAAGGTGTTACCGTAGTAACCACACTTCCTCAGCAGTGCACCGTTAAAACCTGTTGATTGATGCTCCAGAATCGTGACTGTCTGCATACAGCAGCTACCATCTCACTGAGCACCTTTTGAGACTGTAAAGAGTTGATTAATGAGGTTGACTAGTTTATTTAGATTTTTGTTTTGTTTTTGATAGTTTTAGCGCTGAGGGTTTAAGGAGCATGTAGTTAGAGACAGCTTCTCATGGTAAACTCCTTCTGTGAAGTTGCATATGTAAATTAATCAGCTTTAAAACACCAACCACTGCAACCAACAAAGCCCCACCTGTGTAACAAAACTACATTTCATGACAATTACTTTCAGACTTCTGATTAGCTGTCATCAATGTTCTATTTTTATCCATAAACCTTATGGTTTATTTATTTCTTCATATAAATAGATGTTTAAACAGAAAAAGATATTTACACAGAGCTAAATCATTATGACCACCTGCCTAATATGCAGTTGGTCCGTGCTGCCAAAAAAGCACAGACTCGTCGAGGCATGGACTCTATAAGAGCCCTGAAGGTGTGCTGTGGTATCTGGCAGCAAGATGTTTGCAGCAGAATCTTCAAGTTCTGTAGGTTGCGAGATGGTGCTACAGTGGATCGAACTTGTTGGTTCAACACATCCTACAGATGCTCGACTGGATTGAGATCTGGGGAATTTGGAGGCCAGGGCAAATCCTTGAACTCTCCATCATGTTCCTCAAACTATTCCTGAAACAATGTGCAGTGTGGCAGGGTGTGTTATCCTGCTGAAAGAGGCCACCTCTATTGTCATGAAGGGGTGTGCCTGGTCTGAAACAATATTTAGGTAGGTGGCACGTGTCAAATTTACGGCCACAATAATGGCCGGACACAGGGTTTCCCAGCAGAACATTTCCTAAAGCATTGTCCTCACACAGTGCCATTACTTCCCCAGGTAAATGCCTCACATCTATACAGCCATCCATGTGATGTAAAGGAAAACGGGACTGATCGGACCAGACAACATTCTACTGCTCCAAGGTCCAGTTCTGATGCTCGCACGCCTATTGTAGGCTCTTTCGACAGTGGACAGGGATCATCATGGGCACTCTGATTGGTTTATGGCACCCCATATGCATGTGATGCCCTGTGTGTTGTTACACATTCCTCAAAATATTTTATGACTTGTGCTCCAGTAGACGTTCTGTTGGCTCGAACCAACTTTGTTGCCCTTGTGCATGATCCTTGGGTGCCCAACACCCTGTCGTCGGTTTGCGGTTTGTCCCTCCTGTGATCACTGTGGGTAAATATGCCGTTTCAGAGATGGTCTGACCCAGCTACTATGCCAAAACAATTTGGACCTTTTCAAACTCACCCATATCTTTATTTTTGCCCATATCTCCTGAATCCAACATGTTGATTATGAGAACTGATTAACTGCTTACCGTCTAATCTACCCAGGCCTTGTTAGAAGATGATCAACGATATTACTCGTCACTTGCATACACCATTTTAAACAGCTTTGTCCTAGTTCTATTTAGTGTAAAGCATTTTAAATTATTTAAGGGTGCAGTAGGTGATCTGGGAAATGTTAACGTTAGCCTGCTCGCATTGAAAGCATACTATCCCACCACCTCTGCAAATCGCCGTCCAAAGCCACGCCTCCTCTAAAAGACAGGAATGCACGCACACCCAGCTGCTCTCGACAAAGAGACGGTGTTACACTATCTCATATCTCAAAGCACACAACCTTACAATAATAATAGATGTAAACAACATAAAGAGCTTGTACCTGATTGCTGCAGATTAATTTCTGTGTTGATACTGTTGACATGGATACACATAATTCTGAGTCTGAACAACTATGGTTAGAACGTTACAGGTTGCCATCTCTTAATTATGGTAGTTATGGCATGAACGCAGCATAAGCTCATTGTTTAGATTCGGTAGGAACTGTAAAAGGTGGCTGCTGTTTGTTTGCAGTGCTCCGTGACTGAGGTCTGTCTGTATAAACTCTGGAAGTGTGAAACACGCTGCTGATGTATGATGTCTGTGCGAACGGGATGCGCAAGGGGACGTAAAAACATACATTGACAGGCAGGTAGGACATTGTATTATTTAATTCGGGCTGAATATAATAATTGAATTTACATTTTAAGGTCCTGCACCTTCCTCAGATGACATATATAGTTCAGTCATGAAACTCTAGATGGCGCAGGCTGATGGGTCCTTAGCGCAAGCTGATGATAATTACAGCATTAACTACTTGGCACAAGCTGATTGGTCATGCCATTTCTGCAGCTAATGAGCTTGTTGCACACACATTTAAGTGGCTGGTTGAATTCACTATAGAAGTTTGCAGCGGACTTCAGAGTTCCTCTAAATCTTCCACCCCCCCCCCCCAGCTCCACCTGTATAAATCTGCTGGGGTTATTGATGCTATTTGTGCAGCAGCACTATATTTTACTCACATCAGCATATCAGCGTATGTATTGGTAGTACCAAGTTCCTGTACTTGCTCTGCAGCAACAGTAATCTACAACAACAGCAATAATTTAAAGCCGCAGCATTTCAGCCGCAGCATAGCAGATCTATTACGCCAAGGCCAAATACATTAACATTGTAATATCCAGTAACATGCTAACAGTTTTCCGAGAGTTGTTATGATTGAAATACATTTGTAAAAATACATTTAGACTGTATAACATAATGATTGCTATCATGATATAAGGAAACTTTCAACCAGTAAAACAAAAAATGTTTCTGTAAAATCACCTATTGCACCTTTAATGTGTTTGGGCATTTCATTTTTTGCTTTTTTTTTTTTTTTTACTATTTTTATTTTTATTTCACAATTTAAATTTGATACATTGGACATAAACATAAATACTATATTAATATATTGTACATACATTTAAATATTATTAAATATAAATGTAAAATAGACATGAGTAAATGATAAAATTTTAATTTTTTGCGAGAACCTGGAACTGCTCAGGTTGAAATCTACATGAAGTGAAAATCCACCCTATTTTCTAAATGCAAGTCATTGATCTTATTACAAATCATGTTTTTTTTTTTGACCTGCTAATTTTAAAATTAAATTGATTGTCCTATGAAACCTCTCTCCCCACTCACCCATTTCTTACAGTTGACTGCAAGCTTTCATATAACTACAGTTTAATTTAATATAACTATTAGGAAATGAAAACTGAATTCTCTTTACCATTATCCATATATGATCACTGACTGGTTATATGTCATATAATTATAGATGATATCACTCACTGGTGCATTAATAAATGATAATATGGTGACTTTGTGAAAAGGTAATTAGACAGATTCCATGCACATATTAGCCTATGCTAATCACAAGATTAACCTCAGGGCCAAAGGTTTCATTCACTCTTCCCCAGGGTGATTACTGTAATGAGACCCGAGAATTTATTCATCTGTGAATTTTGTGATATAGAATCCATTTGCATGCATGTATCAAAGCATGACAGTAAGCAAATATTCGGGCTGGATTTTCAGGGATGTGTTTGTCAGGGTTTGGCCTTTTGTTCGGAGGGAATCAAGGTGCATGAAGTTATTTATAGATGAAGAGCAATTTGCTCTGTAATGACATCAGGCCATGCATCATTTCTCCCAGACGAGTGTTAGCATTTGTGGCCAGGCCCATTAACACATTATAATGGAACTGTGACATTGACATGCCTCGGAGGGTAGACACACTCACGCACGATCGGGGTTCTATTAACATAGATCACAGCTTGTGTACGCTGATTGATAGAACATCCTTGTTTTATTTACGTTATTGTTAGCCGCAGGTAAATAAGGCAGCGTAATCTGGGCCCGTCGCTCACATTCCCCACAGAAGCAAAAGGCCCTATCAGAGATCTGCTCCCGACCCCTGGCCAGCCAGCCGGAAAATTATCCATTGTGGATTCATTCAAAAGTTGTTTGTGTTAGCATGCCTGTGTGCACTGGGTAGTGATTGTAAAGGGATGGAAATTTTGAATAAGTTTGGAAATGATAAATAAAGCCCTGACATGCTGTCTGTTACAGTGACTGTGGAGCGCATGCATGCTGGGTATTACAGATATGTACATGTGAATGCTATTTTGGAAACTTTGCAGACATAATATTACAAAATACAAAAACATAATATTACCAAATACAAAACAACCTAGTATAGAAGATTGTTTCTGCCATAGAAGAAAAAAAGAAAGTCATTCATCTCCCAATTCTGAAAAAAAAGTCAGAACTGTGAGATTTTTTCTCCTAGTTTCGAGTTTATATCTTACAATTCAGATTTTTTTTCTCTCGCAAATCTGACTTTTATCTCGCAATTGCGGGTTTATATCTCCCAATTCTGCAAGCCTGCTTCCACCTAAAATAATAATAATAATAATAAACGAATTGGAACTTTATATCTCACCATTGCAACATTCTTTTTTGCAGTTGTGACTATATCTCAAAATTTTGACTTTTATATCTCATAATTGCATTTTTTTTTCAATTGCAACAACATATTTCACAATTTTCAATTTCAACGCATGCACTTGTGCCACGCATTACTTTAGAAAGTACAGTGGTAGGGCAAAAAAATGTGATTTTTTTCCTCCAGCTTCAAAATCATCCGATATTGTTATTTTACCTTTTTTTTTGTAAAGGGCGTTTGGCTTAATCTTTGCACGTTGGCTTTAGACACTAGATCAGTGCTTTCACCTACATCACGCGTGACCTTTGAAATGTGATAATGTGATGTGTGGCGGATCGAAGAGCAGTGCAAGACGAGCATTTGTGGTTAAAAAGTATATACATTTTTATTTCTTTTAGAAAACGACCAATCATTTAGCTAGATAAGACCGTTATTCCTCGTCTGGGATCATGTAGAGCCCCAGTGAAGTCCACTATATGGAGAAAAATCCTGGAATGTTTTCCTCAAAAACCTTGAAATATTTTCGACTGAAGAAAGACATGAACATCTTGGATGGCATGGGGGTGAGTAAATTCTCAGGAAATTTTCATTCAGAATGAACTAATCCTTTAAACTTAGAGTTTTAGCCTCTATATTTCAGGCCAAGCCAGACATCACTGACATCAGCTGATGCAAACTTCACTCCTGTTGATTTTGTCTTCATGGACAGCGAAACCACTGCTAGCACTGCAGTTGTGATGATCTTCCAGTGTGATTGACATGCTCAGAAATACAGTCACGAGGTTTTAAAAAAAGGTTGAATAAAAAAATCTTCAATTGTATAGCCAAAGCTGTGTGTCTGTGGGGAACTTCAGCATGATGACTTAATTATCAGCCTGAGTTATGAATAAGGTTTATTTTTTGAGTTAATATTTGTATTTAAGAAAGTACCACTGCATCAAAATAATTGAGAAATGAAAAACATTAACATTAATAGTAAACAATACTTTTAAATACAGTGCAGTTAAACATTATATAAAAAAAATAAATATTTTAGTTTCACAATTGTAATTTATAATTGTTGTTTTCTTTAAAAAATTTAGTTGATTTACTTACAAGTTTTGAGGTAATCGGCGTCTGCAGAAATTTGGAGTTCTCTGAACTTATCGGGTTTTGTGTGGAGATCTGGTGATGAATCATCATCAAGTGAAATCAGAAACCTGCCCGTATAAACTCAAGAACGTGGCTTGGTCTCCAAGTAGCATTGAAGTGCTTGATAAGCACCACAATTATCTACTTCACGGTTCTCATCAGCTTTCTCAAGCCACTGTTTGTTGAGTAATACAGCACACTTCACAGTAGGGCCTTAAGCCTCTCGCAATCAACCTGCACATGGTTATAAAAAATTATACGCTAAGTCGATTTATTCTGTTCATGATGCGTTTCTGTGAATCAACTTTAGGAATGTGCACAACTGAAAATGAAGAACGTCTGTGTGTGTGTTCCTGCGTCATGTCTCAATCCATCTGACATTAAGTCTCAGTCCGCAGACATGTAAGGGATAATGTGCAGTAAACTGGTCATTATTGCCAAATAAACCCAGACAGGGTGATCAGGACCCTGCAAATCAGTATAATATCCCACTTTTTACAAGGCTACTTTCTAAATCCCACAATTCCACACTGACTCTTATTCCTCTTAAATCCACTTCCTGTTGAGAGACACCCTTCCTCATATCTTCAACAGTCAGTTTGATGTTTGGACTTGTGCACCTGTTCTCCAGCTAATGTTAACCAACCAACAGTTGATAAAGCAAAAAGACTCTGAAAATCTTGTCTAGACGAGAGTTACTAAAGGCAGCGTGGCTGGCAGTATTTTGCCATTATCTCTATAAGTGAGTGATTGTGGTGTGAGAGATACTGGTGTGCAGACAGAAGAGTCAGTCAATGCTCAAATGAATCAATCAGCCACTGAGGCATGGACACGAGGTGTGGAGTGCGGGTGGTTTTCTGTAGCTCTGCTCGGAGGAGCTGTGTTCTCCACTTTCACAGTGTTTCTTCCATGTGGTTTAAGATACAATGTTCTTCTGCTCTTCCTGTGATCAGATTTCTTTAGCTGACGACATGTAAGGAGACTCTGGGGATCACTGATTTCTAGCAACTGCACCCTTACTTCCTGTTCTCAGATTTTTTTTAGATTAAATAGACAGGATCCAGTCCTTGATATTGGATAGATCTGTGGATATAAGGTAATGATGTTGTTGTTTTTTTGTGAAAGGTTTTCATGGTAAAATTATGAACTTTTATCTCAAAAGATCGAGAAAAATTAGATTTCTCACGTGTTGGCGGCAGGAAAATATCAGAGCTAGATGAATCTCACTAAACCTGTAAAGAACATGTCCATAAAAAGAAGTATTTCTGAAAGTTACAGTATGTTTTCATGGTACAATTAACGGTTTTATCTCAAGAGATCAAGAAAAATTTGATTCTTTACGTGTTGAATCTCACAAAACCTGTAAAGGACATGTCCCTAAAAAAGCTTATTTTAGAAGAACCATTTAAATTTGTTGCACTGCAACATTATTTCCAGAAATGCCCCAACAATCACATTGTTTTACTTCGCATGACGTTTGTAATTCCCATAGTTTTATTAGGTGATTCGATTTTCGCTATTGTAATGCTATATATGCAAATGCTTTACTATAAGTTATTCAATAATTTATAATAGTATTTATTATTTATATTTATCTTTGAAAGTATTTAAAAATCCTGATATTATTTGTTTCAATGACATCATTTGTGGGGAAAATGTGTTTAATTGTCATGCAAATATGCACAAGAAATCTTAATGGTCCAAATGGTGCAAACTATACAATACTGTGCAAAAGTCTTAGGCACGTTAGTATTTTCACACACACACACACACACACACAAAATGTTTTAAGCCAGTTATTTGTATCCTTTACTTTAATGTGTCAGTAGGAAATATCATTTTAAATTTCTAAGCATTCCTTTTGCCATTAATTGTAATAATCCAGAGATATTTTTGCATGCACAATGAGTCTGACAGTCAATGCTCCACACTGAGATCTGATCTCCTCATCATTGAGTCCATCTGGGATTACATGAAGAAACAGACAAAACTGAGACAGACTAAATCCAGAAGAACTGTGGCAATGTCTCCAAGATGCCTGAAGAAACCTATCTGCAAAGCTACAGTACTGTGAAGTTTTAGGTACTTGGGGAAGTGAAGTTGCTTTCAAGAATAATGTCATAGATACATTATTTATCAATTAACTTCTATTGACTAAAATCAAATCAATATTTTTACATGTTTTATATCTTTTGTGTTTAAAACTGCTTTTGTCCTCGGTACACTTGTACAGTTTTTCAGGTAGGTTTCTTCAAGAAATCATCTTGGAGACATTGCCACGGTTCTTCTGGATTCAGTCTGTCTCAGTTTTTTCTGTGCAGCTGTGTTGGACTGCACACATGCAATTCTAAACATTTTCACTGTGCTGTAATTATGCAATTATGCTGGAATTATGCCATCTTGAACACGTATTAGTGCATGAGTGCTCAGCTGGGAGGAAATAACATTTTTGAATAACATTTATTAAGGCTAATTTATCCATTGCATTTGTAAATCGTCTTATTTGCAGTGCTAAAACAATGTCACACATGTCATTACCGCAACACATTTTAGAAATATTTAGAGTTCTGTATAAATATTAGCTGCCTTTACAGAGAGAAAAAGAGAGAAAATGTGTGTGTGTGTGTGTGTGTGTGTGAGAGAGAGAGAGAGAGAGAGAGAGAGAGAGACAGAGAGAGAGAGAGAAATAAAACACCTGGTTCCTCCCATGGCAGAGAGCACTGGACGTGACGCATCCCATGATGCCTCATCAGAGGGTTTTTACTCGGCACAGACTCCCTGTTCTGGGTCGAGACTACTGAATACTGAGTTGTGGCCATAGCATTATTTATTTATGCATTCTGTCTGCATTTCTTTAGCAGTGATTCACTAATGGGATTATGCAAATCAAGTAATGGACCAAAAATGTTTTATGCTGAACCAAACATCTGGACATATGTCATTGTGACATATACTATTGTGTCAATAGAAAATGTACAAACATCTCGGTTTACGAGCTGCTTTTCGTGGGCTAGAATACTGTTGATGTTATCTGTGCCCTGCCAATAGTGCTGAATTTCATAAACAAGAATCCAAGGATTTCTGAATGAGAGGATTTTGCAGTTAAGTGAAAGGGTCAATTGAATTTTTGAATTTGAAAGACAGTATTTTCATAGTAGATCAGGCTCTTTTATAACAAAAGATCAAGGACAATCTGGTTCTTAATGCAATAGCCCTTTAAAATGCTAAACATTAGGCCAGATTCAGCATGATGTATTACACTTCACTGACATCAGCAGTGGCATGACTTTATAGTTTATTTTCCACACAGTGTTTTTGACTTAAACAAGAGACATGTATGAACTGTTCTGCTTTCGTCACACAGTATTTCATTGAGTCTCTTTGCAGTCCCAACTCATCGCTCATGGCAAAATTGACAAAAAAACAGATTGATCGCTTATTTTTCCCTCATTACTGCCCATGGCTATATCACTACTAGGGAAATATATACATATAGGCTGAAGCAGGTTCATAGGAAAGTCAGTTATATTTTACAGAAAGTACATCTATTTAAACGTCTTGACGTTTGGTGTTTAAAAAACGTTTTCTTTTTTTTTTTATTCAATTACTGTCCATTTCCATCTGACTCATTTTGAAATGTTTGGATTTAGAAAATAGAATCAATAATGCCTATTATGAGATATATTGGGACTAAATCATTTTATTCCTAAATGTTAATTAATAATCATCATTATTATTTGTTATGATTATAATTATGATTATAGTTATGTTTCTTAATAATTAATAACAATAATAATAATATCATGAACTACCCCTAATCAATTATTATTATCATCATCATAATCATCTGATTATTTAATCAAAAAAAATGAAAAATTGGACAGACATTATGACTAATTTGAAAAAGATTTACAATTTGAAACATTTAAGAAACATTTTTGCAAATAAAATAAAATAATAATACTTAAATATTTAAGTTGGCAACTTACTGAAATGCTATTTAAAATTATTATTATTATTTTTCTGAGACTAAAATATATCTATCTATCTATCTATCTATCTATCTATGAAAACTTCTAAAGTAAAACTTAAACTATTTCAAACTTTAAGCTTTTAAAAATACTTCAAAATTTCTGACTAGGCTTTTTCAAGCCAACTTAACGTTCAACAAACTTTTCTATCTAGTTATTTTTATTCTTTTACAAACATGTAATAATAATAATAATAATAATAATAATAATAATAACACCTTGTTCTTACTAAACTGCATTTGGAAATCTGTCCGGTGGTGCAGAAATCCTTCTTCCTGCTCTGCAGGTACATAAATACAGCAAATAAGCAGTGTGAATTCTGCCTCGGGTTTAATATACATCACACTCACACACACAGGCAGTGTGTAAATATAGGACTTGTTTGTGTTTGATTGGGTTGTGTTATTTATTGGATTTCAGAGTTCTATATAATGGGCATTGTGCAGTGTTCCCTGCCCCGCACCATTATTGTTCTGTATTTCAAATCGGACATGAAGAGCGAGCCTTTAATAACCAAAGCCCCAGCTCTCCAGTTATTCCACAAACACTTCACTGTGGTCGTCAAGGTAACCGCTGTCCCTCTCCCAGTGGGGAAGTAAGTTTGGTAGGATTGTTCATTGAATTTTTTAAAGTGAGGGGTCCTAGTTTCATTGCATCTCTCCCACAGCACCGCAGCCCTTTAATGCTTCTCTTGTTTCACATTCATTTACATTTGCTCAGTTTAATTTGTGCCGCTCCCTGCTCTGTGTTTGATTGCTGTTTTCCATTCCCTCAGTACAAATGACTTGTGACAGAAAACCCGACCAGTGAACGAGGGGAATTTCAATGTCGGCTGTGCTGCCGCTGACAGAAAGGCAGATGACATCTCCAGCGAGAGCACACTCGGCATCAAAGACAAAGGTGTTGATAGGAGTTGAATGTAAAAGCTGAATTATAAAGCAGGTAAATGTTGCTGCATGTGGGTCTATATCACATCTGATGGAACAGCAGTGAAGTTAACTCCCAGACAAATGATAGAAAATGTATTGATGCAAAAACACTCAGCTGAGTTTCTTTTAAGCATAGAGCACAGTTCGAAGAGCATAGATCTTTAAATGTGGAAAGCACAAAAAATCTAATCTGAATGTGAAAGGATTTAATGAGAAATGTTTGGGCTCATATTGAAAAGTCAATCAAAATTGACCAAATTTACTTTCTTTCAATGTTTCTATGTGACTTAAAGCCTAAATTAGATCTGTTCAGCGTATAAAGCGTTTGTGTCTCTTCATAAAAATTGGACTAAACCATTCAATTCATATGAATCTCTTTATGAACTTTTTGAAGCGTCAAAGTGGTAGTTTTGTAGCTGTCAATGGAGGATTCATAAATAGCTCAGATTTCATTAAAATGACTTACGGGTTTGGAACGACATGAGGGTGAGTAAATAATGACAGAATTTTCATTTTGGGGTGAACTATCCCTTTAAAACACTTGTTTGTCTTTACAGACATAATGTCTTAAAATGTATGTCTTTCTGTGTCTTTATACTTCAAAATTTCATGTCTAATTCAATGTGTTTTTTGACATTTCTTTGCAATTAATTGTGAAATTCTGTCATTCTGCACACATAAAAAACTGTTTTCGCATATGCTGCATGGGACACTGGTTAATGTTAACCAATAACCAGATCCCGTTGTTTTAGATTTCTGTTGTTGGCAATGTAGAGAACATCAATTTTTCACAAATTGAGTCATTACAGAATTAAACCGGGTTACGAGTGCCGTTTCATGTTGATTTCAGGCAAAGACTCCATTTGCTCTACATTTAATCTCATTGGTGTTTAGAACAAATTGAGGTATTAAAAAAAAATCTCATTTATGATTTTTCTTAAGGGAGACTGTTGAATAATTAATCAGCTCAACTCATTATTTTTCTTTTAAACAGAAGAGAAAAAGACTTTATTATCAGGTTGAAGATTTTTAAGGCAGCCCACATGGCAGCCTAGCTCAATACTTTACTATGAGTTATCATTCTGTTTTGCTTTTCTTCAGAGAGAAAGAACCCAGACAGTTCATCCATCAGGTTCATCTGAACCAGACACTTCATCAATCAGGTCAAGGTGCATCCTGCGCACTATACTCGGAATTAACAAATGAACGAAAGCGAGAGACAGACGGAGAAAGGGCTTGCGCATACACATCAGCAGCCGAGAGCGATTGAGGCAGTGAATATATCTGCTTCTCAAAGCGTTCTTGAATTATTCTTTTATGGCTCATGCTGGTATTGAGAGAGAGAAACAGAAGAGAAGGATAAATGTGAGGGAGAGAGAGTGCTGGAGATGAAGAGAGAAATGGCAACTAATAGGCATCTGGGTAAGCAGTAGCAAGTCCTCTGTTATCCAGCAGCACTTGCGTCTGTTAGCTCTTAAATTGCTCTGAGATTTAAAAGCTCCTGGCCTCTCGTGCTCACCTGGGACTGCATCAGATCCATGTCTCGCATACACAGCCAACAGGAACGCTTACCTCCATCAACCCGGCCAATTAAAAAGCCTCCCCTCTGCCCACACTCTGTCTCGGCCGAGCGCCGTTTGTAATGAAGATGAGATGGCTGCAGGAATACTGCGGGCCACACTGATGAGAGGAGAGCTGGCTGCCAGTGCCATATTCCATCAGTGTACAGGTCAAGGGTCCAATCGGGGCCGTGTTTAGCTAAAAGACACGTGCCTTCTTTTCCATTTCACTTCTCTAGATGTTTTTGAATGCTTGAACACATGAACGCTGTGATTTTTTTTATTTTATTTTATTTGTTTGTGTTTCTTAGAATTGGGTAGATCCTTCTGTGGTTACAATTGATTTTGTTATTAGATCCGTACAATACATTGACACCATATCGGTTATCAGTCTGTTTCTCCATCCATCAATCCTTTCATCCATCCATTCATCCATCCATCCATCCATCCATCCATTAATCCATCCACCCACCTTTTATCTATCTATCTATCTATCTATCTATCTATCTATCTATCTATCTATCTATCTATCTATCTATCTATCTATCTATCTATCTATCTATCTATCTATCTATCTATCTATCTATCTATCTATCTATCTATCATTTTAATCCACCCATCCATCCATCTATCCATCCATCCATCCACCATCTATCAATCTATCTATCTATAATGTTAATCCACCCAACCATCATAATTCTACCATCTATCTATCTCTCTATCTCTCTATCTATCTCTCTATCTATCTATCTATCTATCTATCTATCTATCTATCTATCTATCTATCTATCTATCTATCTATATCTATCTATCTATCTATCTATCTATCTATCTGTCTATCTGTCTGTCTATCTATCTATCATTTTAATCCACCCATCTATCATCCATCTATCTATTGTTTTGTTTATTTTGACAAAATAGTATAAAATGTTGGTATATATCTGCCATTTTCCAGTTATTGGTTAATCAGCCAATATTGAATATTTAATTGCTTGCTTGTTTCCTGTTTTAACATTTAGATGACCTTTTCCGTCATCTAATGCACAGTTAAAGGTACTGTAGAAATATTAGTGTAAAATATTTTTATATTCATATTTCTGTCTCTGTTGAACTGTACTCTTAAGGCAAGTGACATCTGGCTCTTGTTGTTTACTTCTCTTTTCTTTTTTGTCGGTTGTTCTTCAATCTCTTGACCAAGACTTGACAAAAACAAAACATGCTTGGCTTTCATTTCAGATGTGATGACTCAGGAGAACCTAGTCACTCTGTCATCAGTAATGGCCAATTTACGAGAACATTCCCAATGGCTTGAAATCAAAGCCTTGAAACAAGTTTTTATTTTTTTATTTTTTTTACTTTTTTGTGCACTACAACGATATGACTGAGCTTGTGAAATCCTTGACCCATTAATATTCAGTATTCCCTAGAAAACATTGCACGTGTTAAGTGCTTCATTAAACTAGACTCCTGCTGAGATGGGGCTGTAAGAATACCCCACCAGTACAGATTGTCGCTTGGCCGTTGAATTGCTCCATAGGTGATCTACCTTGTTCAAGTGTAAAATGCTGAATATTGAAGGAGCCCACATTGGGTTTTATTCGGTCACTCACTCTTGTCCTTTAAATTTCTCGCTGTGTCCTGTATAACACAAGCCCTGAGCTTAACCTGTCTCAACTGCCATTAAACTTTCATTACAGCTGTGGATGGGAATTTTGCATGTGTGAAAAAAAAAGAAAAGTGCATGCATGGGGACTTCCTGGTGAAAAAATGAGAGGCGAGATTCTATAAGTACATTACATGAATTGATATTAGGCAATTCATGTATCTATCTATCTATCTATCTATCTATCTATCTATCTATCTATCTATCTATCTATCCATCCATCCATCCATCCATCCATCCATCCATCCATCCATCCATCCATCCATCTATCTATCTATCTATCTATCTATCTATCTATCTATCTATCATCTATCCATTCATCCATCCATCTCTTTAATTTTTTGTAAAAAATACTTTCTTACAATCATATAAAACACACATTCTCTGAGAAGTCTTAACATCTGTATAAAGTGTCTTAACTTGAGTTCACGCGTACAAAATAACACATTCTGTGCGTGACACCTGTGTTTCATCATACCTGTGATGCTGCATGCTGCTTCTGGTCCAGTGCATGCAACCCCTTTAAGGGTTCTAATGATCAACTTGTGCTGTCTCAGACCACACTGTCTCCACCGATCCAGTACATAATCACACTAGATGAATACTAATACAAATTGGCCAATCTCAAGTGTGTAAACATGGAGACGCAGTCTTGATAACTGAACGACACAAGATCAGCCCAGTGCTCAAATGCACTGCAGCACTGGAGAGTTTGCTAACTCGCTAATTACAGCCTGTTCCTACAAACTTCAGCCCTACTGAATCTTGCATATGGAGTTAGTGGCCCCCAGGAGCCCACAAACTGACCTTGTTTGACATGGAGCTCTGAGCTCAAGACACAACGAAATTAAACACGTCAACCTCGGCACTACACAGGGGACCTCAGGGACTCTGTAATGAGAGAGAGCTGGACTGAGCTGCTGGAAGTTTGGGAGAAAGTTCTTCATCTGTTTCTGAGTATTAGTAAGAAGTTTATCTTTCAAGAAACATCTTGTTTGTTGTCTCTCTCTCTCTCTCTGTCCTACTCTAAATCTGTCTTTATCGATTATTCATTTGTGCGCTGGTATGTTTGTGCTTCCGTCTGTGTCTGTCTCAAATCCCTCTCTTTTAATATTCTAATAAAAGCTCAAGGTTGCCTGATGGTTTTGCATCCTGATCAGGAAAAAAAGAAACAAAGGATAACAGGCAGCTGAACTCACACCAGGAGCACATTTATCATACTCCATTCTATTATAATTTTCTATTGTGTTCTGTTCAATTCAAATTCTTATTTTGTTCTGTTCTGTGTATTATGTTTTGTTCTGTTCTGATCTCCTTTTTCGGAGATACGAGCTCCAGTTCTTCAGCAGCCGTTCGGTGCTCGTGTACCCGCCGAGAATGGCTTCTTCTCGGCCGGTGCTTCGGGCATTTGCCGATGTCTCTTATAGTGGTTAAACATGAAATATAATTCATTTTGGGTACATAAAATAGGCAATCTTTGGTATTATTAATCTATAACTTGTTCCTGAGGAAATCAAATTGGGCTACACTCAATTTTATTACTTATTATTAAGGCTATATTTAACGTACATCCTGTAGCGCTGCTTTTGTATGTTTAAAACACAACTGAATTGGTTTGATTGACAGGCGATCTGACCAATCATAACCCTGAATCAGCCATTTTGTCTGACAAAGCAGTCAGGAGAGTTAGTAGATTAACGGTGATGAACTTGAACTTCAAAAATTGTGTGTACTCACCTCACGTCTTTCCACGCTTGAAACAACATTCATTCATGTTTATTTGATACTATAACAAGCCGATTGAACTGAGGAGCTAAAGCGATCACAACACATTAAAGAGCCACTATACGGTATTTATTGTTTAAACGTCTTAAAAAAATTAAGATATATTAAATATGAAACTGTTTCATATGTCTGTCTCCGTGAGAACATGATCTGTGGCATGGCTTGTCGGACATAGCAACAGTAACTAAAGGGGGTGGGTCTTTGCGAAGGGGCAATTGTGTTTACTGTCATTTATAATGGCTATCACTGTAAATTTAAATGTTGTTGTTCAATCAATATTATATTACATAAATATCCATTAGTGTGTAATATGGATTGAGTTAAAGTTACATTAATACACCATTAAAGGAGAGCAAACTTTACGAGTTTTAAATTGAAAGGGACTTTCAAATGCAAATAAAGGACGTTGTTTTAGTGCTGATATGGCAAATTCCCTGAACTGTAAAAATAAAAAATACAAAGATCGGTTCTCTCATTGAACATTCGAACAGATTTTTGTAATGGACATAATATTACAGAAAATATCTAAATATCTTTTTATTTTTATTTTAATATTTTTAGTTTACGCTGTAGTACAACGCTGTTTATGATACTATTGGTATCAAATTTCATTGCTGATTTGAAATATAATTTGATAGACAGTTTTGACATTTAGATGGAGCTGTTCTTAGATGACTGTTGTCTGGAGATGACGTCACCAAGATGGCTGCCAAGTGAACTGACTTTCCCTGAAGGTTCTTTGCCTTTGCCTGTCCTGCTCATTACTCCTGCTAGTCCTGCTCATTACTCTAATTCCAGTGATAAGAGAGGTGAATGGTACAGTTTATAGATGTTACACAGTGCGTCACATGTAGATTAGAGTCCTAAACACAACAGAGAGACAAGAGACAGTTCACAGCGGCTCTGCCTTACAGATCTCACTCACACAGAAAGGACATCCATCACATTTATCTCAATTAAACACACATTGTAAACAAGCAGCTCCAATCTGATTAACCACACCAACTCAATCAGCGTGGGTGGACTCGTGGCAGATACAGATAGCAGGCATGAAATCCGGACACAAACGGATTATCAGACACACCAGAGACGAACATTCGCCTTCTAATGAACAACCTTTGTGAGGCTCGCGCAAATGAGAAAAGAGAAACAAAGTTAGAGGCGTCTCTTTATAAGCTCACAAACCGCTCTCAGCTCTTTTGATCAGTGTAGATGCAACACTGTGAAATTACTGTGTCAAACACAACTTTATAGAGAAGACATGCAACAAAATAAGCACACAATCCATGAGTCGCTTCATGCATAGAGCTGCACCGCTAGCTAGAATTGTTCAATTAGTGTGTGGTCTTGTGTTGCTCGAATCTGAAGCAAGATTTGTTTCAAACTGTTGTTCTAATTGTTCTAACAGTCGGGCCTACTGAATTTGATTTTAAATTTGAATTGAAGTGGCAAACATAATGCGATTCAGATTGGCAATTCAAATTTTAATGCAAGGGGAAATAAAATTGGATAGAAATTTATAGAACTGTCATTACATACTAAGACAAACTCTGAATATTGGCTTGATAAACCCTTCCTTGAAAGTTTTGTGAAAAGTTTAAAGGTTTATATTCAACCCAGACTGTGATGCAAACGTCAAAATTGATTCGTTTGCAAATCATGTGCTACAGTAAAAGCGTTTTGAGGTCATTACATATTGTTTTGCAAGGAAATGTGCAAAAAGAAGTGTTTATTAATTGATAATCGTAATTGGTGTAAAAAAGGGATAAAAGTTATTGAGTTTCTGAAAAGTTACTGAACATAATATGTTTGAGTTGAGCTGCAGCAGACTTCTAATTCCCAGCATGCTTTGCGTCAGACTGTATAAATAAATGTTGAAATTAAGTGTTATTTTGTGTGTTTATACACAAGATTAACATGAGGAGACATAATTTAGTGTTTAATGTTGGGATTTACAGGGGGTTCTGTTATGTTAGTTTTGTTGCGTTCCCATTGTGGTGAAGAGTACTTTTTAGATGATATGCTGTATGCTCTTTGATGGATATAATAACGTGTTATTTGCTATCTAACATTTAACCATGATCTGAATGTGATGTTTATGTAAATGGACTGTATGTAATTAACATTATGATGAGTTGGGTGAGGCTGAGAACTGTGGGATCGAAGGGATGCCATTGATGTGATTGTTAATGAGAGACACCTGTGCACCACACTGGCCTTGCTCCGCTTCCACGGCTCTCCCACTTGTCACAAAAGTTTTAAGTTCTACCAACTTTAAAAAAATTAGTTAGTATACTGAAAATTCCGTTTTTAGTATTCTGAACTTATTTTTACAGTGTACAAGCTTGCAAAATACTCTGTTACTTAGTGAAAATATTTAAAGGGCAATAGCACACATTTGCATCGAGGAGCTTGAGTGACATTGTAGAAACAGAAATTTTGTTTGCTTACAGGAACTGTATTTTCCAAAACAAAAGAGACAGTTAATTGGTGCTTTCAAACAACATGTCCTAAACCTTTGATCTCAGAACAGACACATATAACAAAGCGTCACTGTGAGATTGAAGCAGAAAGGGGCAATAAAGCTTGTCCATTGCAATAAACAATTCTCTGCATGTTGTTTGCAATGTGAGTGAATTAAAACAGAATGTTCCGTATATCATTCAAATTTTAGCTATAAAATTAATCCATCAGTGCTATTTGCAAATGTGGTCATTAAAGTGAGTCCAATATAGCTAGTCTACATGTGTGTAAAGGAGACTAACTGGGGCAAGTTGTCACACTTTTCACTCCAGTGAATATTTCTAAAGGTGGGTTTATTTTCTAAGGTCAGTTTCTATATAAACACATACCTTAAAATCTTGGCTACAAAAAGCATTTTAACATCTCCACTCCTCAAATTTACTGAATGCATTTTTAAAACGTGTGACAACTTGCCCCGGTCTGACGTGGATGAATAATACCTACGTGCTCAGAACAGAATTTATCTTAATTATCTAGCTGACACTGCTGATATCATCTCTTAATTGTGTGCTAGTGTCGTTTTCATTTGTTTACCAAACAAATATTAAAATATGATAATAATGGTATTTTAGTTTAAGGGACAGAATTCACAAAACATATTTTATTTGAATTAGCCTACCGCAGATGTTTGAAATCAACACACAAAACCACTGCTAGAGAAAACAAGCATTTGTGTAAAAAGCTAAATCGTTTGGCACCAAACAAAAAAATGAAAATTATAATTAGGGTAATAACTAACTTAACAAAAACAAAGTGATGAACAACAGAGTATGCAAAATATTTTGTTACAAACAAGACACTGCAGGCACTTGTTTAGTCATTTACTTGAACAATGTGATTCGAACTGATCCAATAGTATTAATTGCACATTCAAATATGAGAGAGGGAAAGAGTTTAGTAAAGCACTTCTGATTATTATATACACAGTGCTGTTAAAAAGTTTAGCGTCAATCTTTTTTTCTTCTTCTTTGAAAAAAAATTAATACTTATATTCAGCAAAGACACATTAATATGATCAAAAGTGACAGTAAAGACATTTATAATGTTAGGAAGAAATGAACGTACCATGCTATGAACAAAAATAATCATCACAACTGTTTTCAACACTGAAGACTGGAGTAACAACTGCTGACAATTCAGCTTTGTCATCACTAATGAATTAAATTTTAAAATATATTTAAATAGAAAAATGTTATTCTAAATTGTAATAATATTTCACTATATTACTGTTTTTACAATACGTCTGTGTGTGTGTGTGTGTGTGTGTGTGTGTGTACATATAGAAATATCAGTAACTAGACTGATACAGTTCTGCCTGATACTTTTGTTCTGTAAATTGATATGCTGTGCTTCTTCCATGAATATCATCTATGTGCTTTTCCTTCATCAGAGGAGACAGAAGAATGAGTGTCTCCACCGTATCATAAATCTAAAATGAAGAGGATGATGTCTGCTCAGCTCGTCCTGTCATCAGTCAGTCTGTAATGATGGGGTCTCTTTTGAAGGCGGGAGGGCCCTTGGGCCCCATTTGGGCAGCCATTATAAATGAGGCTTATCATAGCAGCATAAACTGTCATTCAATCACACTCAGCCCGTCCTCTATACATCCTTTTATCAGCCTCTGTCTGTGGATTCATTCTCAAACACTGCATCCACACACACAAACATACATTAAGGCAGATGCGCATGCTCCATTAATGCACCCTCGTGCATGTGGCTTTACGGGATATTTATTATGTGAATGCGCAAGAGCAAATTCACATGCAATCACATTCATATTCCTGGAGGCAATGCATCTGTGACATACCGTGGTTTAAAACAGAACAGTTGAACACATTTGAAAGCCTTAGTTTTACAAAAAGTGCAAATAGCCTGCATTGTTTGCAGATGCTATTTACACTAACTCCGCCCCAATTGTCTGATTGAGCCAGACAAATTTACAAACGAAATCCCACGGATAATAGGAGTGGTGGCGTGGAAAGGCAGGTGATGTTAACTTTTCACACTACCGACCAGGGTTTGAATTTACAGAAACTATTCTTCTCCCTTTTTGTATCGCATAACAGCTCGGAGAGGCATTTATTTGAAATAAAAATAAGGAAACTATTTGAAAGTGGAAATAACAGATACATGTATGTATTAGTGGGTTTAATAAAGTGTTTAACAAGTAGGATCAGGAGTAGGAGTAAGTGGAGGTAATGCCAAGTACAAGTAATGTCCCAATAAGCCATCCACGTGATTTTAATAAATATAAACATATGCACTGAATAAGTTGCTTGTTTTATAACATACTACAATCAGCTGAGGTGCAAATAGTATCTGCCACTATTTGCACCAGAAGTATAAATAGCATCTAACAACTGCTTACACAGTGCTAAGAAAATACTGATATTGTAAAAAGCATTTAATGCTATTTGCACTTAGTGTAAACTGCCTTAGTAGTAATAAGAGAATTATTTGAGATGGTGAGAGACAGATCTTATACCAAGTGATACTTTCCCTGTTGTGATGTTTTTGAAAATAGCACAAAAAATAGATCATACAGTTATTGAATCCTTCACATTTTTCCTACTCCACTGGGAAGAAAAGTAGTTTTGCTTTCTCTGTTTAAGCACATTATCGATTTTATCTGAAAATTAAAGCTGTAATGACAGTGCTTTACCAAAATGAAAGAGAAAAATATCAGGATTTTTGCAAAAAAATCATTATTTTACCAAACTTATCAGCAGTTATAATTTAGTGAGTGGAGGCGGTGAACAGGATTGTGTTGCTCTGATGACTGACCTGGGAAACCTCTAAAATGCAGCCGTTAATAATGATATTTTTGTTCTCTATGTCTGGCTCTCTCTGTCCCCCTCTCATTCAGACTTTCTCTTTGTCTATCTTGTTTTCACTCTCAATTTGTTTATTTTTTTTTATCCAAATATTGTTTCTCTGTTAATGGGTGTTTCATCAATTATATGAGCACTTTTGGTGGTGTGGGCTTTTATAAATTAAATTAAAACATACTTTACGCTATAGTACTTTCAAACATTTCCACCATTCATTTTGTGACACAAATGAATTGTAAGCATTTAAACAATATGAAATGGATGCCTTTGTCTTACAGCTACTTTATAAATATACATTTTTTTGTTTGCTAAATAACTTTGTTTACCTTTGTTGACCAGATTTTATAGACAAGACAGTCCCTTGTTTTATTCTTAAATGAATCAGTGTTGTTGGTTAAATCTCTTGTGTGACTGATTCAATGACTCACGATTCATTTTGAATTAATAGTGTGTTCGACTTCATTTATTGCAAATATTGCATATAATCCACCTCATTCGTGACACAAGCATTGTCAAGTGTCTCTACGGGAAGCAGAAGGTGTCCGACTGTGCAGTCTGTGCAGTGCCGCTTCAAGTCAAACACACTAATGATTCAATGACTCACTCACTGCATGAATCAGCATTTTTGAATGAACCATTTGAATGAATGACTCACTTGTAAAGTCACTTGTCACCACCTACAGGTATATCAATGTAACTTGCAGATAGATTGGGGAAAAAAGAGTTTCTATCGATTCTCATTCCAATCTGAGTCAAATCTTGACTGATCATTACTCGTCACAAATAGTCAGAATGTAGTAATATACCAGGACCAGACAAGTCATAGCTACAGGAAGTGACATGCGGTCAGTAGGAAGTTGATGTCAGTACTCTGTTTGCCAAAGATCAATGAGTGTTTCATCCTCAAGCCAGCGTCTATTGAACAACAGTTTAAAATCTATTCATAACCTCACAAAATGCAAAGCAAAGTGTAAATTGTGAAGCTGATTGATTATACAGCAGGTATGAGTGTATTTCATGGGAGCCACTTCAAGGGGGAGCAAAAATCGATTAGACTGTTTATTTTGTGGGATTAAAGTCTTTCTTCTCAGCTGCTTGCACATTTCATCTGCTAAACAAAGTCTCTCCAGTGCTGTAGGATGGTATTGCTATTCGTGGCACAGACAATAATACATTCAATGTTTCAGATTCCCCTGGTCTTTTATTCTAAGGGATTGATATAGATATAGATTCATTGTTTGAAACCGTATTATTTTCTTTTTTCTGTGAAACACAAAATGTTAGGCAGAATCTCCAAACAGCTCTTAAAGTTTATTTTTTTTCTCATAAGCTCAAAAAAATTGGAATGATAGTCCATAAAAATATAACTATAGTCTATATAACTCACTATACATTATTTCAATTTTTCTGAAGACAAACTATGACATGGAATGACAGGTGAGCAAATGACGTCAACATGTACGTTTTAGTGTGAACTATTCCTCTAAAAGGCTTCCATCTAACAGTTTAGCCGAGTAAGTCCTTCTCTCAGATAACCCACTTCAGGCTTTACTCAAAACCTCTGGGCCAATCTATGAGCTGTGAGGAAAATACCAAACCGCTAATTAACAAAAGCTATCTTGGCTATGATTTGGAAATAAACTCTAATTTAGTCCTGAAAGCAATTAAGCGAGCCTGTAATGGTAAAACAAATGATAGCAGAAGGTTAATGGGAAGGGAATTAAAATTGAGATTATGCTGATTAAAGCCAACTGTCATGTGGTCAGATGGAAGCAGAAAGAAATGAGGGACTGAAACAGAGACGCACACAGGAAGCCAGGGTTGAGCCGGGCAGCAACTGCTTGGGAAACAGAGTTAACGTTGTCATTTGACACATGTTTTGAGAACAAACCAAAGATATATTAGCTAAACCTCTTTATTTACATGTCTGAGTTTATTTAAATATTCCATGATAGCAGCCTTCTGTTGATGCTAACAATACTTTTTTTAACCATCATGCTCTGTTTAGATTTTACATCCTCATTGTTTGGAGTCCCAGAGACCCCAAACAATAAAAGCCTACAAAACAAATTTTCAAATGTGTGCCAACATTAGCTAATGCAGCAGAAAGTAAAATGGCTACCTGTGTGATTATGAACCAGTTTGCTTTAATGCAACCCTGTTACAGTTGTGTTCAAAATTATTCAACCCCCCAATGCTGTAAATGGTTTTAGAGAATTTAGAGTACATTTGTAATTGAATTCAGAATTAAATCCTACAAGGACTTCTTAAAGAAGCATATGCAACTAAAATGACATCAATTGGTTTTGTAATACAGTAGTAAATGTTTCTTTTGTGAATTCTTCATTGACACAATTATTCAACCCCTTAAAGACTACCACTCTGAAGAACAGAGGTCCATTGAAGTGTTTTCAATCAGGTATTGAAAGCACCTGTGGATGTCAGGGAGCAGCAATAAAGCCTAATAAGCACCAAATAGGCAGCTTTAAAATGACTGTGATACTCAGCTCCTTCTAGACATTTACTGGTGTGGTTACAAACATGGTGAAGTCAAGAGAATGGTCCAGGAAGACAAGAGAAGAGGTGATTACTCTTCACAGGAAGGGCAATGGCTATAAGAAGATTGCAAAGATGTTAAACATACCAAGAGACACCATAGGAAGCATCATTCGCAAATTCAAGGCAAAGGGCACTGTTGAAACGCTACCTGGTCGTGGCAGAAAGAAGATGCTGACTTCGACTGCTGTGCGCTACCTGAAGCGTAGAGTGGAGAAAAGTCCCCATGTGACTGCTGAGGAACTGAGAAAAGATTTGTCAGATGTAGGTACTGAAGTTTCTGCTCAGACAATACGGCGCACCCTGCGTAATGAAGGCCTCCATGCCAGAACTCCCAGGCGCACCCCCTTGCTGTCTCCAAAGAATAAGAAGAGTCGACTGCAGTATGCCAAAAGTCATGTGGACAAACCACAGAAGTTTTGGGATAGTGTTCTGTGGACTGATGAAACAAAATTAGAACTGTTTGGGCCCATGGATCAACGCTATGTTTGGAGGAGGAAGAACAAGGCCTATGAAGAAAAGAACACCTTGCCTACTGTGAAGCATGGCGGGGGGTCAATCATGCTTTGGGGCTGTTTTGCTTCTGCAGGTACTGGGAAGCTTCAGCGTGTGCAAGGTACCATGAATTCTCTTCAGTACCAGGAGATATTGGAGGACAATGTGATGCAGTCCGTCACAAACCTGAGGCTTGGGAGACGTTGGACCTTTCAACAGGACAATGATCCCAAGCATACCTCCAAGTCCACTAGAGCATGGTTGCAGATTAAAGGCTGGAACATTTTGAAATGGCCATCGCAGTCACCAGACTTAAATCCGATTGAGAACCTCTGGTGGGACTTAAAGAAAGCAGTTGCAGTGCGCAAGCCTAAGAATGTGACTGAACTGGAGGCTTTTGCCCATGATGAATGGGCGAAGATACCCGTAGCTCGCTGCAAGACACTTGTGTCAAGCTATGCTTCACGTTTAAAAGCTGTTATAACTGTAAAAGGATGTTGTACTAAGTATTAAGATTGAATGTCACTTGGGGGTTGAATAAAACTGATAATGATGTGAGCAGAGAAAAGACATTTGTGGTTATTTCATTATAAATGTTATGTTATATTTGTCTGACCTACACGTGCCTCTTTGATTTAATTGTAAGCAGGATGACTGAATGATCAAAATCAATGTCAAACGGGCCAAAACAATCAATTTCAGTGGGGGTTGAATAATTTTGAACACAACTGTACAAACCAGCTTTGTGTGGATAGGTTTAACGGTACTTTCCTTGTGTATGTTGTAAAACTAGAAAGTTAGCATAGTGAATTTGCACACTGCACAAACTTTAGAGTTAGACTGCAGTGAACAACTGAAAATGCATAACTCTCTATGAATGGTTGTTTGTGTTTATACTTCAGCAGTAATATTTTTCTAAAAGCTAACTCCAAAAGTTTGGTTTTCCCTCTGTTTGGTAAATTACTTTGAATTTTACCTCATTATTTCACATACGTTTGGACTGCTACACTCCTGACTGGCCATAAATCGTATAGTGTTCAGGGGAAAATTCCATTTCTTTCAATAACAGGAAGAATTAATGTTAATTTTACAACGTCAGATTAATTTTACGGTGTCACAGTAACAATGAAAAGGCATAATCCTTCAACTGCACACAATGGCAGAAGTAGATTTCACAGTTTCTATGAACATTGTACAGTTGGACTCAAAAAATGCAGTCATATTCTCAAAATAAACTATTTATAGACAGGAAGAAAATAATGCATGCATATGTTTAATGGAAAAAATGAAGAAATGAAATGCTCAGTGTGAGATTAGTATTAAAGTCTGCATGAAAAGGAAGTTGTGATAGTTTCTTCTTCCCTTTTTTGACAAATTTATCCCAGTGAAACAACTTCTCGAAGAAGAAAAATTGACAATTCCTGTCAATCAGTTATTGATTTGATAGTTGTGGAATGCTATTGGTTGATCTCACGTGAGTGACAGGCTGTACCACCCTGACACCAGTATATCATCAGAGAAGAGATGTTGCTGCAAGAGGGAGGGAAAGTTATTTTGATTATAGATTACGAAGGCACATGAATTAAAAAAGAAATGTGTATAGATAAATACATAGTTCAGTCATGAAACTCTAGATGGCGCAGACTGATGGGTCCTTAACGCAAGCTGATTACAATGTACAGCATTAACTACTTGGTACAAGCTGATTGGTCATATCATTTCTGCAGCCAATGAGCTTGTTGCTCACACATTTAAGTGGCTGGTTAAATTCACTATAGCAGTTTGCAGCACACTTCAGAGTTTCTCTAAAACCCTCCTTCTTCCTCAGCTCCACCTGTATAGCACTATGTCTTACTCAGAGCAGCAAATTGGCGTATGTATTGGCAGTAGTACTTGCTCTGCAGCAGCAGCGATAATCAGCAGCAGCAATAATTTCCAACAACAGCAATCTACAGCAGCAGTACTTCAGCACCAGCGTAGCAGATCTAATCTGCCAAGACCAAATGCATTAACATTGTCATATCCATTACTTCTGAGAGTTATCATGATTGAAATCATAATTAACTCTGCAATATTGCATAAAAATTGGACTGGTCAATTTTGATTTCATGGTTACTAATATTAACATGTCACCTAAAACATGTTGATGTGATTGCTGCTAAATTGTATTTTAATGTAAGTAGGCTATCTTGATCTTGAAAACTGCACTCTAGTGACACAGAATCAGGGCCGGTTGTAGACATTTAGAGGCCCTAGGCAAAATTTATGTTGCATTTACATTTACATTTAGTCATTTAGCAGACGCTTTTATCCAAAGCGACTTACAAGTGAGGAGTACAAACAAGCGATTCTTCATGAATTGGCAAATAGACACAGGAAGTGCTAACTATACAAGTTTCATACATTGCTCAGTTCCATAAGCTAGAGTAGGAAGGGAAAAGGGAAGGATAGGTTTTTTTTTTTTATTATTTTTTTTTTATGAGAGGTGTTCACGGAAGAGATGAGTTTTCAGCTGTCTCTTGAATATTGTCAAGGACTCTGCGTTCCTGATGAAAATAGGGAGGTCATTCCACCAGCAGGGAGCAGTGAAGGAGAATATTCTGGAGAGTGATTTTGTTCCTCTCTGTGACGGTACCACAAGCCTTCGTTCCTTTAGTGATCGCAGTCTTCTGGTGGGGACGTAGTGTTGTAGCATTGTGTGGAGGTAGGAAGGTGCAGGTGGATCTGTAAGCAAGCATCAGGGCCTTGAACTTGATGCGAGCAGCAAGGGGTAGCCAGTGCAAAGAGATGAAGAGGGGCGTGACATGGGCTCTCTTAGGCTCGTTGAATACAAGACGTGCAGCAGCGTTCTGGATCATTTGAAGAGGTTTGATTGCACTTGATGGCAGACCAGCCAGAAGAGCATTGCAGTAATCAAGCCTTGAAATGACCAGGGCCTAGAACCAGCCTTTGCAATTCGCAGGGATTCCGTGACAGACAGTAGCGCAGTCTCGGTGGAATGGATGACACCTGGTTGAACACAACTCGTTCAAGTGTTTTCGATATGAATGGTAGGAGAGAGACAGGTCTGTAATTGTCTACGAGTGATGTGTTTAACGTGGATTTTTTTAGCAGTGGGGTTACTCGAGCCTGCCTGAATGTGTTAGGGAAAGTGCCTGTGTGGAGAGACGAGTTAATAATGTGTGTAAGTGCTAGTAAAAGAGTGGGAGAGATGGCTTGTAGAAGGTGTGAGGGGATGGGGTCTAGAGGGCAGGTGGTGGGATGAGTGGAGAGGAGAAGTTTGGATACATCCGCCTCTGTGAGAAGAGAGAAGGAAGAGAGAAGATTAGTGGATGAGGAGGGGCTGAGTTCCTGTGTAAGTGGTGTAGGGAATCGGCTACTGATGGAAGATGTCTTGTCAGTGAAGAAATTGGCAAATTGATCAGCAGTTAAAGATGTGGTGGGTGGTGGTGGAGGGGGACAGAGGAGTGCATTGAATGTCTTGAAGAGTGAGCATGTGTTTGTAGCGCCGTTGATCTAGTCGTGGAAGTATGAGGACTTAGCTGCATGGACTTCACCAGAAAAAGATGATAGCAGGTTTTGGTACGAACCTTGGTTAGATGGGTCTTGTGATTTGCGCCATTTCCTTTCTGCTGCCCTGAGTTTGGTCCGGTCTTCACAAAGTGCATCGGATATCCAGGGGTTAGAAGGAGTTACTTGTGCTGGTCTGGATGACAGAGGACAGATGCTGTCTAGGGAAGATGATAAAGTGGAGCATAAAGTGTGTGTTGCAGTATTTACATCCAAAGATGAGAATTGTGTGTGTGAGGGAATGGAGGATGACACAACAGACGAAAAATGAGAAGGGGAAAGAGAGCGCAGGTTTTGTGAGCGTGATAAACCAGAATGTTGTCAGTGATACAGTTACGTGTGTAGATCAGGTCCAATTGGTTGCCAGATTTGTGGGTGCTTGTGGTGATGAGTCGGTTGAAATCAAATGAGGCTAGGAGAGAGAGGAAGTCAGAAGCATAGGGTTTATCAAGGTGAATGTATTTCCAATTGTTAGAAATGAGGAAACCTGTTCCCCCTCCTCTTCCTGACTGACGAGGGCTATGAGTAAAAGTGAAGTTGTTAGAAAGAGTAACGGGGGTTGAGGAGTCCTCTGGACGAATCCATGTTTCAGTCAAGCCTAAGATATTGAGAGTAGAGTTAGTGGCAAAGGCTGGAATGAAGTCAGCTTTGTTAACAGCTAACTGACAATTCCATAGGCCTACAGAAACAGATAGAGGTTTGTTAGAAGAGGAGTAAATAGGACGCAGGTTAGTAATGTTGCGCTGCCTTCTACGGGTGATAGTGGTGCGTAGGCGAGTGACAACAGGAATGTATTGAAAGCACATGTTGAGTATGGGAGCAAAGAAAAAGGGGGGCAAGGGGGATACTTAAGTGTCCTGTCGGTGTCCTTGCTCGGTGGAGTCGCGCAGGTAGAGTTGGAGGCCCCCCACTTCACACCTCTCCTAATAAAAAGCACTGAAAGCAAATATTATTTCTTACCTTTTTATTTAACGTCTGTTATTAAAAATTTTATATTTTATTTTTTTATGTCCATATTCATACCTTAATCATATTCTGCAGAGCCAGCTTGATGCCACGTCAAGTCGCGTCACGTCACGTCTTGATGTCTTGGTTCTGCAGAGCCAGCTTGATGTCACGTCAAGTCACATCACGTCTTGATGACCTGGTTCTGCAGAGCCAGCTTGATGTCACGTCAAGTCACGTCACGTCTTGATGTCCTGGTTCTACAGAGCTAGCTTGATGTCATCACGTCAAGTCATGTCACGTCTTGATGTCCTGGTTCTGCAGAGCTTGCTTGATGTCACGTCAAGTCAGGTCGCGTCTTGATGACCTGTTTCTGCAGAGCCAGCTTGATGTCATCACGTCACGTCTTGATGTCCTGATTCTGCAGAGCTAGCTTGATGTCCTGGCAAGTCACGTGATGCGACTTGACATGACATGACATCAAGCTGGCTCTGCAGAACCAGGACAGCAGTTTCAGGCTGTAGTTTCTGGCTCTGGCTCCCTCATCCATTTATGTCCCTCACCCAAAATAATTATTTGTCCCTCACCCAACATAATTTTTGAGAGTTTATAATACATATTTAAGGTATTTATGCCATAAATCAATAGGAGGGGAAGTCCTGTCCAAAACATGATTAAGGAATGATGTTCATTTACTGAAGCGGCTTTCCTTTTCTTTCATTTTATGGTAGCCCTGTAGAGTGTGTTAGGGTAAATAAATTACTGAAAAAATTACTGAAAAAAAATCCCCGACAAACTCAGACAAAACCTTCCTGTTTAATGTCCCTCTGGCTGGCAGTAGTGTTTCAGTCAGATCCATGCATTAATACACACAAAATTGCTTGACTCAAATATAAGGAAATTCGGTCAGTGCTTAAAGTGTTCAGTAAAGTTGGCAATATATTCAGATATTCGAACTTCCCGCATCAATAACTCGTGAACTAAACATTGTTAAAACAGCTAATACTAATTATAATTATAATTATAATAGTTAATACTAATTATACTCGCAGCTTTACTGCGGCTGGCTGGATTGAGCGTCAGTACACTGTAAAATCCAACAGTGATTTTAAATGATACTTTTTAGTTAACTTCACTTAATGTCCTAACTTAATTGCACAACTCTGGTAGTCTGTACTATTCACATACTATGTCAAATCCCAAGTAATGATTAATTGATTGGTTGGTTTGAACACCACATATGAATTGTGAAGTTCAGTTGCACATGAATATGGTATCTTTTTTAACATTAAAAAAAAAACTCTAGTGCTGAAATATTCCAGCTCTTTGACTTTGAAAACAAACTTTTCACTTCAGTATCTTAGCAGTATCGATGTCATTCGTTGTACAGTCATGGCCAAAAGTTTTGAGAATTACATAAATATTGGAAATTGGAAAAGTTGCTGCTTAAGTTTTTATAATAGTAATTTGCATATACTCCAGAATGTTATGCAGAGTGATCAGATGAATTGCATAGTCCTTCTTTGCCATAAAAATTAACTTAATCCCAAAAAAAACCTTTCCACTGCATTTCATTGCTGTCATTAAAGGACCTGCTGAGATCATTTCAGCAATCGTCTTGTTAACTCAGGTGAGAATGTTGACGAGCACAAGGCTGGAGATCATTATGTCAGGCTGATTGGGTTAGAATGGCAGACTTGACATGTTAAAAGGAGGGTGATGTTTGAAATCATTGTTCTTCTTCATTGTCATTGCGTTGCATAAAAATGGCTTCACAGGCAAGGATATTGTGGCTACTAAGATTGCACCTAAATCAACAATTTATAGGATCATCAGCAACTTCAAGGAAAGAGGTTCAATTCTTGTAAAGAAGGCTTCAGGGCGTCCAAGAAAGTCCAGCAAGTGCCAGGATTGTCTCCTAAAGAGGATTCAGCTGCAGGATCGGAGTGCCACCAGTGCAGAGCTTGCTCAGGAATGGCAGCAGGCAGGTGTGAGCGCATCTGCACGCACAGTGAGGCGAAGACTTTTGGAAGATGGCCTGGTGTCAAGAAGGGCAGCAAAGAAGCCACTTCTCTCCAAAAAAACATCAGGGACAGATTGATCTTCTGCAGAAAGTATCGTGAATGGACTGCTGAGGACTGGGGCAAAGTCATATTCTCCGATGAAGCCCATTTCCGATAGTTTGGGGCATCTGGAAAAAGGCTTGTCAGGAGAAGAAAAGGTGAGCGCTACCATCAGTCCTGTGTCATGCCAACAGTAAAGCATCCTGAGACCATTCATGTGTGGGGTTGCTTCTCATCCAAGGGAGTGGGCTCACTCACAATTCTGCCCAAAAACACAGCCATGAATAAAGAATGGTACCAAAACACCCTCCAACAGAAACTTCTTCCAACAATCCAACAACAGTTTGGTGAAGAACAATGCATTTTCCAGCACGATGGAGGACTGTGCCATAAGGCAAAAGTGATAACTAAGTGGCTCGGGGACCAGAACGTTGAAATTTTGGGTCCATGGCCTGGAAACTCCCCAGATCTTCATCCCATTGAGAACTTGTGGTCAATCCTCAAGAGGCGGGTGGACAAACAAAAACCCACTAATTCTGACAAACTCCAAGAAGTGATTATGAAAGAATGGGTTGCTATCAGTCAGGATTTGGCCCAGAAGTTGATTGAGTGCATGTCCAGTCGAATTGCAGAGGTCCTGAAAAAGAACGGCCAACACTGCAAATTGACTCTTTGCATAAATGTCATGTAATTGTCGATAAAAGCCTTTGAAACGTATGAAGTGCTTGTAATTATATTTCAGTACATCACAGAAACAACTGACACAAAGATCTAAAAGCAGTTTAGTAGCAAACTTTGTGATTGCATAATATTTATGCAATTCTCAAAACCTTTGGCCACGACTGTACTTGGCATATTGTATATATACAAATTCAAAGTGTCTAACAGTCTAGACGCGCCAGCGGCGCTCGCGCTCTTTTAAATTTATAAACCGGTAAATGATCTCCCCAGAAATGATGCAGGTCGACAGAACATGTTTATTTTTTTATTACATTACAATTAATCCAAAAGAGATGATGACAACTAGCACATCTACGTTGTGAACTGCACTTCTTCACGTGCCTGTTTTCGCTTTGCACCCCACGAGTGATATTCGTTTCGACACCATCATAATTCAGTGTCTTGAAGTCAGTCAGCTGCTGTAAAGCTACATTTTCGTACCTTTTTTTCATATATTCAGAAGGTGGGACACACTTTGATACGGTGACAATAGTTGATTTCATTACAGGTGAAAGTCACTGTGAATTCATGTATATCCAATAGAAAAAGAGCCTAGTATTTTGTTCCCCTGTGTTACGGTAATTGAGGCTCCTCCTCCATGACAGAGGCTCTAAGCCACTGCCTGCTCTGCCTATAGGTACTGCCCGCCCTGCACAGAATTCACAGAATAGAATAATACTGTAGGTTCATTCAACAGTATCTTTTCTACCATGGTGTTTTTGATTTACATCAGTGTGGCACATGTCATGTAAACCCTTTTTCATCTTCCTGTGCATCTTGCACAGCCATTATTGACAGGACGTAAAAGCTTTTTATATTACCAATACTTCCTCAGTCAACAACTTTTAGATCTGCCCATTTGTTTTCATCTCAGTAACTGTGGGGGTTCTGAAGTATATGTGTTGACAGCCGCTGTAACTAGCTGCCACTCAGCAATTTTTCTTTTGTTAGCAGCACCTGCAGTGGGACCAGGGGAAAGATTTCATCAAGAAAATTTCTTCGAGGTCAGATTTTCAGATTCTCACTCTAAGGCCATCTTAACTTATATTTCACATTCTTTTCTGATGAAGTTACAATGACAACCATTTTCACATCCGCACTGTTGTGAACTAATTTGTTATACAGTATAGAGTTCAAAATTTATGACTATTAGTAAAACATTTCTATTTGCATTTTTCCATTTTTTTATTGTACATTTGTTTGGACCTGCACTAACATGAACCAGTAATAACCAGCTGTATCCTTGTTGACATTAACAAAGATTAAACACTGAAACAAATGTATTTCTCATTGTGCTGTATACTACTTATGACGTCCATTATGCAACATGCAGTTTGTGACTATTCATTGATGCTACTAATGGAAATCCAGCTCAGTTCTTTTAATTCAGCCGACTTCACACATTTCTGCATAAGCCTGCTTAACATAGTAAATGTTCTGTACATGCACGCAAGATCATAATTTATTTAATCAGAAGACATTTTGCTTGCTTAGAGGACGTTGCAAGAAGTTTTATAATGATTAAAATTTATGACATGCAGAAAAAAAGTGACATTCGGTTCCTCTTCTGTTTGGTTACATGCATGAGAAGGATATTTTGATGTCATATTGTTCATGAGACCATTTTTCAGATGTTCAGTGTGTATGGCAGCATTATCTTCTTGAAATGAGGCCATTGTGAGTGAATGTTTACAGCATTGTGCGCACGTGGTCTAGGAAACAAAGGCTGCGTTCAGTCCAAATCTGATTATTTGTGTATCTGATTGTGATCTGATCTGTTATTGACTGTGTATTGCTCATGAGAATATGTGTGTATTTTTACAAAAATGTGTGGTACATTTACTTACGTTTTCATACACGCAAAAAATGCACAATATTTTTGTATTTATAGCACTAAAACGTAAAAATATTTACGTATTAACAGCAATAAGAAGTAAATCATTTACGTATCCAAGTGTGAATGTGTATGAATTCCCATGTATTAATATTAAAATCGTGAAATTAATGTTTTGAATCTGCTTCATATCAATACATGTTTTTAGTCGAATTTATTATATGCAGTTTACTCATCTACTTACTATGAAATAATATTTCTGCTCGTGATTCGAGGATTACATGTTAAACAGGACTACACTTTAAAACATTACAACTGAATACAATTTCTGTAATTTTTTTTAACCATTTTGTAATATAGCCAGAAATGGAGCAGGCTGGCATACGTGGCTTTATTCCATGCTGTTATCTCCGTAAGTCTTAAAATTTCACCTGTGTCCAATGTATTGTGATTTACAAACCACATATGAATGTAGCTCAAAACGGATTCATAAATATTGAGTAAGTGTTTTTGCTGTTCACATTTTCTAAATATGATCGGATTCTAATCAGATATGCACAAAAATCGGATTTGGACTGACAGTCTGAACGAAGATACGAGGTCATAAAGACATTTAAGATTGAAGGTTTTCTTCAAGTGTACTGTGTGCAGTGTGTAGGAAACAGGGTGAGAAATGACTTATCACAAAATTTCATTTTTTCCCATTATTCAAGTGTCCGGGTTTTGCTCACTGACCTGGAATGGGTTCTGAAAAGCAGCTCTGCCATAAATTTTAGCTTTGTAAAGCGCACAACATATAGTTTTTGAATTCAGGTCAGAGAGGTGCTGCTTCAATTCGGTGGCAATTTTGAGGCTGTATTTTGGTGGCAGTTAGCGACTATCCTGTGAAATGCCCACTCGTCCCTGTCATTGATCTCTGACTTGCGACCACATCTCCTTTTATGATCTGTCTGAGGACTTATGCTGTCAGCGTCACCCCAGTCAACTGAAATCCAATCCAATGATAACAGCGCACTAAACGCCTTATCCCGCTTTGAACTCCTCAGGTTTTCCAATACCTGACCCTAGACCGTCGAGATGTTTTTTATATGCTTTATAAACTACAGCATTACGTTCTAAAAATCACTTATTATATTTACTCTATAGGTTCGAGTTTTATATTTTACATGTTCTTGGGAATCAGGAGTCACTTGATGTTGCCAGTCCATTTTGTGATTGTACATTTCCTGTTTTTTTTTTTTTCTTTTAATTTTCGAAAGAAGTCTCTTATGCTCACCAAGGCATAGAGTAAAAACAGGTTACAATTTGTTTTCTATTTAAATAAGTTTTAAAATGTCTGATGCAAAGCTAAATTTTCAGCATCATTAATGCATGTCACATGATCAGTGTCTGATCTTTCAGAAATCATTCTAATATGCTGATTTGCTCCTGAAGAAACATTTTTATTATTTTCAATGTTGAAAAAATGTAATGTGTCCTCGCTGAATAAAAGTGTTAAATTTAAAAAATATACATATAAAATTTTACTTACCCCAAACTTTTGAACAGTAGTGAATGTGCATAGGTTCATCCACATTTTCATCAGTTATATATGTATGTTTTATAATTTCATATTGAAGATAAGACCGTGGAAATTTAATTCTAACACCAAATAAATTGGCATTCATGTTTCTTGTTTATAGTCATTTATTTCAGATGTTGCTGTGTTAATTTACGTCAACCGGTTTAAGAGTTACTCCAGTATTCCATAAACACATAAAAGAATAATTTCAGGGATAATTGGAGGGATACGCACGTAAGCCCGTGAGAAATTAGGAAAAATTGGGCAGGTTGAAGATGCAGAGGAAGACCCAACCGTTCTTAAATGTCACTTCCTAAAGGGATGGAAGAAAATCCAGTGAAGTGTTTGTTCAGCATATGAGAGAGTCATCTGGCACTGGGGTGCACAATTCAGATGTTGGCATAAGTCACGTAAGAAATCATCTGGTATGGTGTTTCAGCTCAGAAACCATGCTTGTGGAAACAATCTGAAGAGATTACAGTAGCAGAAAGTCCCATGGAGGTTCACATTTGCCAATTCTGGTTCACAGACACTTGAGAATGTCAGCAAAAAAGCTGAAATTATGGAAAGATGAATGTTTTCATATATAAAGGGCTTATCATATCATACCTTCAAGAAAATGGGCACTAAAACAATAAAACAGCATACTTACAGTAGGAGGGCATTCATCAAGGATCAATTGTTCATTTTAATATTTTTATCTAATTCACAAAACTTATATTGCATCACAAACCAATTCATAGTTTTCAATCACGTGACTGACACAGAGACCAGGCAAAACATCCACAGGCCTGTCAATTTTCCATCAAAAAAGAAAAAAAAAGAAAAATGTATGAATAAAATGCACGTGTCGGGGGCCTGTGATCCATATCCAGCACCTGCTGCAGTATTTCAATCACTAAAAACAGCATGAAACGCATAACGTGAAGAACGCTTAAAGTGCTTTAATCCAGATTCAGAACTATATTGATGAAAAATACTACATAGCGGTGAGATGTGGCCAGAATATGAACACAATTACTTAAAGGTTTAGAGTTTTCTTTATAATGGTTTTCTATGGAAAAATGTTTAATGAGAAATTGTGTGCTGCGTAGTTATTCTGGGTTCATCTGCTTGTCTGTACATGATGCATCATCAATAAGGTGTATATTGAATTTGATCTTTTAATATTACTGTCTTACTTCATTAGTACTTGGTATAAACTTGGTAAAAATGGCAGGCAATGGATGAAAAGCCATGTTTTGCCCTCCAGGAGGGCTGCTTATGAGGGTGTGGTGTGAAAACTATGATTTTTCCATAGCCTTTTGAATTATCGCAAAAACTAAGCTCTGTGATGAACAAAAATTTACTTTCATGATACTTTCATGTTATGTCCATTTCACAAATGAACTACATGAACACCACCAAGCTTCTGACTCTTTCAGTTATTATTCAAAAAAAAAAAAAAAAAAAAAAAAAAAACATTTTTCCTGAGAGTTTGCAAGAGCAAGATTATAAACATAACAAGGTTATGAAAGTATAGATGAGTTTACCTGTTTGGTGTGATGGTGTTTAATGTTCCCAACAGCATCTGTAGTCCCATTTAAACACTTGTTAGTAACCACCTTTTTAAGTAAAGTAAAGTAAAGTAAAGTAAAAGCTTTTAAAAAAAAATCATAAGTGGGTTATAACTGCTGTGTTTTATCAAAGAATAAATCATCTTGTTTTAGGCTTTCAACCAAAAAGAAAAACAATTGACTTTGGGACGATGGAACCGAAAGTGCTAAAATGCTAAATCGTTTCCGGAGTGGACCTACAAAACTACAACATCCCTGCAGCACACTATTCGTAACGGCACAAACATGCTCAAAATTAGTTCTGACTGCAATTTGCACAGGGCAGTTTGCAAAGAGGTGAGCGTATAAATGAACACAAGCTCAAATAGGGGCTTTTGCAGATGCATTAATTATTCGACATTTAATTACTAAATTGAGAGTCATATTCAAATGCTAATTAGTCCCTCGTGAAGCTACATAATCTTATTTTACCTAAATCAGCAACATTGACCTCTATGGTAAGATTTGGTTGGATTGTAGGTGTAAGTCATCAAGATGCATTGAGATACAGCATGCTGAAGTGGTGCGACTATTGGATATTACTTTTAGAACTGTTCTCAACAATATTGATGCTGTGCAGTGCTCTACAAGAAGCTTGAACGAATTTACCATGGGCCTACCCGAAAAACAGCAGTGCTTCTAAGCAAATAGCTTTTTTATGAACCGCTGAGCTTGTATCAGTCTTTCGATACATAATGCCATGGACAGAGGACAATCAGAACAAACCAAATCAAAAACTAAAAAGCTGAGGGAAACTCTGAGCAAATCTTTAGTGTGTGAGGCAGCTGGCTTCTTATTTTGCTCTGATGTATCTGATAAATCAAAATCCAATCAGTTTACACACTCTTCTATGTATTTGAGAGCTTCACCTCCTAGCCACAAATATCTGTTGTTTTCTATAAAGAAGTTTTAAAGAAACATACTGTCCTAAAGTTGAAGGAGGATCAGGATAAAATCAATCAGGTATGATATCGTCTTATGAAATGCTGCACATAGATATGTCAATAGCAGGGGTTTCAGGCAAAAAAAAACCCCAAAAAAACCCAAACATGACATGCATTAGAAAGAAAATGTGAGTGGAAATGTTGTGAGTGGTTTCCTTGGAGATGATATGCAGCTGCTGCTATTTTTAGAATTGCAATGTGGTTGATAGGGTGTTGCTAAGGTGTTCTGAGTGGTTTGTGGCATAGTTTGTTCTCAATGATTTAGAAATACAGGTTGTAAATTTTGTGCTTTTAAGCGCATATTTATTTCCTATGTATTTTTTGCCAGGTATTTTTTCAGCAGTATTTTTTCTTACACAAAGCCTTTGTGTATTAGCTAGAAAATAAGAAGCAGATTCTTGTGGAACAGGGTTGGTTTCAGAAGGTCTTGAGTCCAGGGTTATAAAAACAGGAGCAGTTCTCTGGAGAGCTGTGCTAAAGAGAGTCCTCTCCAATACTCTACACATGACATTTAAGAGATTCACTGAAAGGTTAGGCTTTCAAACACACACGCACACGCACACACACACACAACACACGCACGGTCATCTATAGTGCGAATGCATCTGTAAAATAAGTAATATTGGCAGTGTGACACTTTTCAGACCCTCTACTTTCTCTTTTCTATGCTTAGATTCAATATTTAAATATGGCTCGATAAACAATAATTTACATGAATTAGCATTTAGTTGTGATGGTGTTCTCTGATTGGGGACTAATAGCATTCCTGTTTGCAGCTGTACAGTATGTGTGTTTTCCTTCTATTATCTTTAACTTACATATTTTAATCTTTTTTTTTTTTTTAAAGACAACTGAATTTCTATTCCAATACAAATACATAAATGTGTAAAATGAAATCAATTATAATTGAATTAAATAATCCTATTGCTAATACAATTTCATATTTTGTTTTAAAATTTCTATAACTTTTATATCTACAGTTTTAATCTCCAATTTAAAAAAAAATTTACCTTGTAAATTTCTCTCAGTTAAAAATAAAATAAATATTAGTATAAGTATATTCTGTTAGGTCTAGGGAATGGTTTTACCCATTATTGTGTGCTCCAGGTGAAAATCATACGCTTATAAAAATAACCCAACCAGTGTTGGATAAGATGTGTGCCAAAGTTGGGAACAAACCCTGGATCCTGTGTATGAGCAAACACAATAGCGATGAGCCACTTATTAAAACAGGATGTAATAATTGTTCACTTTCTTTGTCCTTTTGTCATTGATAAAGTTGAAAGCATGTGGGAGAATAGGAGAGCTCATCTGTGTCTGATTTATTTAGCTAATATTTGCTGCCGCAGATTGGTGAGACTTTTGTGTAGGTGTTAGAGTCCTTTGTTTTTATCATTAAACAGTGGATGAGACTCTGGCTCTTTGTGTCATGGACCTGTGTTGATGCAGCATATGTTTGTTTGTGTTGGTGTTGCTCCTGTCATTGAGTCTAGGCTCAGTTGCATCACATAATATTCTTTCAGCACTAAATATGGTACAAACACATTCCTCAGAGACTAATTAAACATGTTGCAACATACGACTTTCAATATGGTTCTGTTAAAGAACATCCCTCCGACCGTTCGTCCCGTTCGCTGCTCTTCTGCACTAACGTCTTTAATGAGTCTGAGTCATGTTCATTTCTGTATGTTAGGAATTGATTCATACTCATAGATTCTCTGAAATCCTCAACATTGCAGAACCGGTGGCACTGACACAAATAGCTTTTGGTTGTGCATATTGTATATTTATTTATTTTTTAGTTTCCTTTTATTTTAGGTAATGCTTATTTTACTTAATGTTATTTTATGTTTTTAGTTTTAGTTATCGATAGCTTGTTTTGGACCATACCACATGTACATGTATCTTTTGAAGAACCTTTGTGAACCATGTAAAACACAAAGTTGTATGAATATCATATCAACAATCATTGAGTATGGTATATGTCACAAGTACTGTTCAGGTACATACAGTAAGTATAATGGTAATGCTGTGGTTTTAACATGGTAGTAGCACTACAATTGTTTTGTACCATGGTAAAACCATTGAATTCTTTAATGTGGCATTCTGTAGTGTTTTGGGCATGTGTCATGGTTACACAACTTTTTTTTTTTAATGATTTTTTTTACTTTTATCACTTTACTACCATGTTATTTTGAACATATTACAGTAGTAATAACATGCTTTTTGGACATGTACCTTGTTTACAAACTTAGTATTTGGGACATACTACGGTAGCTCTCTGAAGTACTGGTAATGTAAATACCAGTACCACAGCATATTTCAGAGTACCATAGTATTACTGCCTGATACCATCGTTTTATGTTGAGTTTAGTGATGCCATGTGATTTGGAGTTCGGTGTGTTATGCAGAGGTTTTCCACTGGTCTATTGTTAATCAACAGGGCTCCCTGCTAGTGTCATCCCCCCCCCATCTCATCATATTTAAAGCTTCTCACGTCTGAGATCTCATTTCCACTCAAGCGCTGGTCTGTGTTCCCGGACGTGATAAAAGAAATTTCGACGTGGTGCGATTCCATGCTCTGCCGTGTTTGCTTTCATGTTCTCCAGTGAATAATACCATTTCCAATTCATTAAGCAGCACTTTTGTTTTAGAGGGTTTGCAAATTAAACAGGAAGGTGTTTTTCCTGTATCTCATTCTCTGAGTTTGTTTCTCGCTCTCCTTCGCAAGGACTTGTGGCTGCGTGACTTTAGCTCTGATTCACTAATACAGAAACACCCTGAGAGACCGAAGCCGTTACTCACCATCAGTCTGTGATGATTGTCACACTGTCAGTTTTACCTGACTTAGTGCAAATCAATTCAATGATTGCAAATGTCTGCAAACTGATGAAATATCACTTAACGCAAATCTTACATCATATCTATTTTCAGCCAATGTGTGAATTACTATTATTAGTGTTTGGTTATTTTATTTTGATAATCATTAGTTTTGGAGTCCATGCGCATCTCAAATCAAATGCTTCGTCATGCACGAGACTCTGCAGGACGTGAGATGCGAGTGCAACAGTTAAATGCCTCCGGCTGGGGGCTCCGGCTGGGGGCTACTGCACTGACAGTAGTTTGATTGACAGACGATCTGACCAATCATAACCCCGAATTCGCCAATTTGTCCGACAAAGCAGTCAGGGGAGTTAGTAGATGAATGTTTGTGGCTAAACTTGAAAAATTTTGTGTACTCCGGTCTTTCCATGCTTGAAACAACACTCCCTCTGATGTCTATTCATGTTTATTTTAACCCTATAAATTAACTAGTATGAAGACATCGGTTGAAGAGCTTGAGCTGAGGAACTACAGCGATCTATTGCGACACATTAAAGAGCTACTATACGGTATTTATTGTTTAAAATTCTTTAAATAATTAAAATATTTTAAATATGAAACTGTTTCATATCAAAGTAACCTGCTCTGTCTTGTCTGTCGACGCACTGTCAGTGTCGTCTTTGCTCTGCGATGTATTTTTCACTGCGTGAGAACATGATGTGTGGTGTAAGAGCGCATGGCTTGTCGGTCTTTGCAAAGGGTCAGTTTTATCGATGTCGCCATCTTTGATATTACGTTGGTCACTGGTGGTTACTGGTAAGAATACAGACTTGATTCTCATTGCACGTTCATTCAGACAGTATTCAAATGCTACAGCAAGTTGCTGTGTGAACAGGACATTTCGAGACTCACACAACTTTAAGTACGTGTGGTTGTCAATCCCAAAAACTGACAGTTTGAATGTAACCTTATAGTCAGTAGAATGTCTGTTGGGGAGAATCACAATAAAGTGTTCGCAGATATTAAGCAGTGAGTCTACTGATACTCGAATGTATATGAAATGTTGTTGCAAAGTTACTTTTAGTTTAGAATGTCTATAGTGGACTATCGAAATAAGGTGCGACAGTACCTATTGTCCTCTTTATTCTAGTCCTTTCAGAGAAAGTGCCCCAAGTTAGTTGGCCAAAGTTGATTTACCAGCCTAGCGCAACTTTTAAAAGCAAGTAAAGTGCAAGATTTTTATTTTTATTTTTTTTTATTTTTTTGAGAAAGGTAAAAGCTAAAATGTGTCTTCATTGTCAACAGTAAAGTGCCATTCATACTTTCTTCAGAAAATGTACAAATGTAGCTATAACTTGTGTGCTTTAATGGAGATTTGTGTCCTGCATGGATTTTACTGCATTTGCTTAAAAATATGTTTAGAGTCCTAGAAATAAATTCAGGCTGCAATCTTTTGTAATTCAACTAAAAGTGCAATCCGGAACAAACACAGCTGTTTTTTTTGTGTTTAGGCAATATATTCAGTATTGCTAATATTATTAAATTAATATTAATCAGTGCTAATATTATTTGCACTTTGCTTGTTCTTTTCCTCATTTATAAGTCTGGTTTTGTTAAAAGCATATGCTAAATGATTAAAATTATTAGCCGTCATCATTTTTTTTTTTAAGAGTCAAACTACTGATCAAATGTAACCAGTCAACTGTGAAGTGCAATTTCTTTTTCCATGTTGCTTTAAAATAGCAGAAGTTGGTTGCTCTTGTTCTCAGGGAGATAATGTAGCGTGAGGTCAAGGGATTGTATGAAGAGGCGCTCTCAGCCCGTCACATGAAGAAACCCGTCCCTTCCTCACACTGTTAATGGACTGACTTGCTGACCCACGTTTGGCTAAAGAGCCTGATAGAGTGGGTATCTTTGTGTCAGATGATATTGCGTATCTGTATTTAGCGAAAACGACAAGTTATATAAGAGGGACATCAGATATCATGTTCAAATAATATGCTAATGGTGGCAGTGTGCAAAAGGACCTCTTGGAGGATAAGAGAGGTCAAATGTTTATATTGCATGTTTATCTAATTATGATTATCTGCATCAAAATGAGAAATATGCATATACATATATATATATATATATATATATATATATATATATATATATATATATATATATGTGTTTATGTTGTTTTAATGAACATACAGGAGTCATTCTTAATTTCCAGAACATGTTCATGTCATATAAACGATTAATCTCACAATCTCTAAAAATGTAAATCATATTAATTACAGTATTTATTTATTTTTTAATCACAATTAAATGAATTTAGGGGTGAAATATTCTTGCTTTCAATTTTTACATTCTAAAAATATTTCAAGAAAAATCCTTTTCCTTCCTCAATCCTTTTAATTGAAAATCAATTTGTAGTTTTTTATTGTGTCGTTCACTTACTCAGTGACATCATCCTCCAGGAAGTGGCATCATTTTGGTGAGAAATTAAGAAGGCAAAGTATTAGTGATGGATTAAAAAAAATATATATATATAAATATTATAAGCTGTTAAAAATATCAAAATTAATTGCAAGTATAAGCCAATATAAGTTTACTCCTAGCGTAATTTATGGATGAGATGGGTGGGACATCTCACCACCACTTTTTTACCAGGGTTGATATTGTCCCCACCACTTTTTTTTTTTTTTTTTTTTTTTAAACATCTCGTGTGTACTTAAAACAGTAGAAACATCTCCAGTTTATTTGCATTTCATTCATTTGTGTTAAATGAGAGGTGATCTGGCGCTGGGATGTGTTGTTTTTATAATCATGCTGAGTGTTTGTTGCAGCTGTTATCAGTGGCGGAAGGCAACAGTGCTCTCTTGGCGCTCATTCAGTCTTCACACAGACGAGCGCTTCGGTCGCTTTTATCTAACACTTTTAGGGAGACTCTCTATTTTTTCCGGTGAACTCACAAAAGAAACAAAATGCACTGATGAACATCTTTGGTTTTGATGAGAAAAAAATCGAAATATATACGATGGCGGATTAGAACGCAGAACCTCTGACACACTTAACAAAAACGTTGCAGTGACGGTGACAGTGGCTTTTTGGATTTCAACAAAAATATCTTAATATGTTTTTCCCGAATATCTTAATATGTTTTTACGGGTTTGGAATAAGTACTTAAGCATTTACTACTAGGCTTAAGAGATATAAAGCAGCGTGATTTTTTTCCCCCAAACCAGTGAGCGTAAATCGCGCCCTTGAGATGATTCTAAACATTTCATTGGTCGCGTCGATTACAGTAACGATTGCCTACACCCAACCCTGATCCCTCACTGTAGCCTCAGCCAATGAAATTGGTTGCAGGGCGGGGATTTCCGCTGAACCGTTTGATATAGCGCGCGATATAGCCAGTTTCGGTGGAAAGGTTCTCAAGCTGATTAGTTGAAGACATTTCTGTAGCTTCACCTATGATATTTGGAAACCTTATCATAAAAGATATGATACCTTTGCCATTTTTTAAGTTATAATGAATACCTTCTAAGCACATTTCTCTTCTGTACGATGAAATGCTTGTGCTTTTCCTCATTTGCATGTGACAAAAGTGTCTGCTAAATGACTAAATGTAATGAAAATACTTAACAAAAGATGTTTGATTAGGGAAAATTGTGTGAATGTTGTGTTGAGGTGGAATGAGCGAGACAACTAAATAATAAATAACTTGCTTTGAGGAAAAACACCAAACTAACAAAATAACAACACAAGAATGAGGTATAACACAGAATATTCTAGGTTGCCTGGCCGCTCCAGTTCTGTCCCAAGAGGTCCGTTTCTCCTCAGCAGAACACAGTGGCCCGTCTTAATGTGCATGTCAGCCGCGGAGCGCTTTAATACTTGTGTTTTCGGAGGGGCTTGTCAAAGCTAACCAGAGCTCTGGAGTCTTGTTAGAAACCCAATTCCTCTTCAATTTAGGGCCTCGGCTCACCAGGGCCCACCTAACCAGACTCTGTTAGACGCATTTGTTGGTGAAATTGAGCTGCACGGGCGATTGCAGTGGGGCATTTAGAGGCAGCGAGGGAATGAGTGAAGGTGTTTGAGATGCAAGTCAGGTCCGTGAAAGACTCGAAGGAGTAAATCTCTGTTAATAAAGTTCTGAGAGAAAACCTTAGAATCCTGCGACCAGTTTTCATGCTTGAGAGAGAGAGAGATGTCTCATTCACTTCATATGCATAGTCGTGTTTTGGCAAGATGAAAAGATCTGATGTAAAGTATTTTAAGATGTCTCGTCTTGTTCCCGATTTCACCTTCAGCCTGTTGCAGATCTCCTGTCTAGCATAATGTCTGTAATTAGATCAGTAAAACAAACACGTGCTCTTTTGTCTGCCGAATATTTAACAGTGTATGTGCACACAAACCCAAAGTGGAGAATGAAATGAATATATGACAAATGAGTTCTCCCATGAACTGTGGAACCGTTTCGTTTCATCATACTGTTACATCATTTGCAACCGACAATGCACATTTATTGTTAGAAGAGTCATGATTTTTATGATTTTAATATGTTCCTTGAGGTTCACTTATAATGTTAAAGTTTGTTTGCATAAAAAACAAAACAAAAATACGAGTGGAAAACTGTCATTTACAGAAAAAGCATGTTGTCAGATTCAGTACAGTTGGCTGCTTCATATTTCAACAAGATTCTTTGTGAACTCTCCATTTCAAAACAAAACGCTCCGAACAAACATATATTCCTTCAACGTGATCCGTGATTGCTCTGGAGGAAGTTATATGCAAATGTATTTGCACAGGTGAATACACAAGTCCCACAATACAAAATAAAGTTGTTATTGGAGCTTGATTAATTATAATGAGGAAAACATTTTAAACTCTGAAACGTGCGGGATGTTTTAATGGTACATAGTCTTCTTATATGTTAAAAGATCAAGGCAAATTTGATTTCTGACGTACACTTGAGAGTTAGAAGTGTGGTTTACCCTTTTATTTAAATATATTTTCTTAAATTTGCTCAAAGGGTGTTGTGATTTTTCAAGTAAGTCTTGGTGTGTTTGCAGAGCAGGGCCTCAGTTGTAAAATGCACATATTATTGGATATGATCCTAAATTAAGAGGGGAGACAGAGGTAATTTGGCATTAGAAATGTCTTGATGTTCTCATGGATGTACTGTTGGTATAACATTTTAGTTTTTTGTGGATTTTGTGTGAAACTGGACACTAAATGCATTACTATTGATATTTATTTGTTTATTATTGATATTTATTTATTTATTTATTTATAGCATATTGTGATATATTTTCTCTTTTCATTAAATGAAACTGTTTAAAGCAGCCTGGCCTTGCAGAGAATAAAGAAGGAAAACATGCTTTCTGAGGTCAGAGACCATACATACTACAGCTATTATGAGAGAATCTACACTTTGAGACACTTTCAAGGACATCATTTCACTTAAATTGAGAAAGACTGAGTTGACATTTAGGTCTCTCCTCTCAAATAAAGGAATCTAAATTATGTGATTTTTGCTGTTTCACAATGTGTAATAAAGAGTTTTTTATAACCACACTTTAAAGCTGAAGTATGTAATTTCTGCTCCACTACTGGCACCAAACAGAATTGAAAAAAATAATGATATTACTTTATAATAAGGTTCATTAGTTAACATTAGTAAACAACATTACTTAACACGAACTAATAATGAACTGCACTTACACAGCATTTATTAATATTTTAATTTCAACATTTACTAATACATGATTAAAATCTTGTTAACATTAGTTAATGCCCTGTGAACTAACATGAATAAACGATGAACAACTGTATTTTCATGAACTAATGTTAACGAAGATTAGTAAATACAGTGACAAATGTATTGCTCATGGTTAGTTAATGTTAGTTAATACATTAATTAATGTTTAACTAATGAACCTTATTGTACAGTGTTACCAAAATAATAGACAAATAAATAAATGCATATATATTGGTACATATGTATTTGTATATTGTTAACATCAGTTGACAAGGACTAAAGGGGATCACTAAAAAGTGTGCAGAACTGAATACCAATCAGCAGTGATGGCAGTAATCAACAAGCAGCTTTTTCTAGGTATGATGGACATTCTTGGTTCTGAAGAAAACAGTCCAACCTCAAACTTCATTAACTGACCGAGAAGCTAACGGTCCTCTGCACATTTAACTTAGAGAGGCGGTAATATTTTAACATGAACAAAAATGACATCAGCATTAAAGGGGCTATGTGTAGAATTCGGAAACCCTTGTTATTAGCGACACCGGTGGTCGTTAAGTGAACTGCAGCCAGCAACTTAACACGAGACTGAACGTGATTCAAGGCTCCAGTATACTCACAGCAAAGTTCTTTTTTAGTTCTTTGCTTAGAAGTAAAAACAAGTTGGAAATACCTTTGCAGTGATAAACTGTTAACGAACTACGCAAGCTGAGGGCAGCATTTAGATGAATATGTGTTGCAAGCTTTCCTCTCAATAACAAAATACACACACAACAAAAATGACAGTGGTGAGAAAACAGCAGTTAAGAAAGCTTGTCATAGCGATGTGGATGTTTGCACAAGCTCTGCAATTCACCGGCATCATGTCAACGGATGAGGTAATAAAATGTAATTAAATTATAGAGTAACATTGTTAATGTTAATTAATCAACCGTTTCCCATCGGCATTTTCTATCATTTATGACACAACCATAGATGGAATTTTGCGGCTATCTGTGTTTTCACTGTTATATGGTAGGGGGCGCTATTACATATTTTCTGAAAGAGAACAGAATCTCTGGATCAAAACAGGAAAAAAGTAGAAACGTGATAAAAAAAAAATTGCTTAGGCATGTACTTCCCTAAAAAATTGATTTTCTCAGCTTTTTATTCAAATTGTTTTTTATGAAACTTGAGCACATTTAAGTGATAAAGCAAAGTGATAAAACTGTTTAAAAGAAGCGAATATAAAAAATTTGTGAAAATGAAAAAATTCTAGCAGTTTTTTTTTTTGAAAAAAAGTGCTGCCTGTGACTTTTTTCTTTATTTATTTAATTTTATTATTATTATTTTTTTTTTTATGTGCTAGCTAGTGTTGCACACTTTTGCTGTAGACAATCGTAGAGAGACTCTTGAAAGCACATGTAAACGTCACATCCTCTGGATTTTCCCAGCAAAAACGTCCTTCACATAAAAATCAGTCTACAGACTTTCACAGACATACTAGGAAGTCAGGAAAGGTTTTTTTTTTCTTACATTTCATTACAAGCTGTTCACACATAGGCAATAACAAAGCTATTAAGATACATGCAAATTCTTATATATAGCCACTTTAAAGAAACAAAACATTTGAGTCTTTGAGTGTGTTTCTAATATTTGACTTGTAATGGCAATAAATGTAATTGATTTTTAGATGGTATCCCAGGTAACTACATGTATTAGTGTGGAAATGAACTAATTAGTCATTAGCTGGTTAACATGTGACAGTTCAGTATTGTCTGGGGGCAGGAGGTGCTTTCATCCGAGCGTTTGATTATAGAGAGATGTGAGCGCTTAAATCATGTGTAGCAGAGTTCAGCTGGTTGGTTTCTGAGCGCTCTTTAATAACATCTCTGAAATGCTGTGGCCACTGAGGCGTCTCCACTCATTTTTTTTCCTCCTCCGTTCGAATGCAGCGTTGATGCAGCATAGCGACCGGCAATTAAACTCCTCGATTGGAACTCAGTCAAGCGTAACCCGACAAGCGCAGCATGTTTTCTTCCTTCTTTTTTTAGTGACAGGACATCATATTTCCATGTAAGCACCTTGTACTGTCATGTCCTGCTTTCTCAAGCTCTAAGAATGATGATGGCGTCTAAGGATAAACTTAAAAATGTGATCAAGTGTCATCGAGTTTGTAGTCTCAGAGCAGGAGGATGAGCGCGTGTAGGAGGGAAGGATGGGTAAATATAGTCGTACTGACAGACAGAGAATCAGGGGACAAATGAGAGTCCGTAGAAAGAGAAGAGGTGGAAGTGAGAAAAAATACAATAGAAAGAAATGCAATAAAAAATGAACCCCAAAAGGAAATGGAATTGCTCAGCGGTTGCCCTTTCATTGCTCAGGAGACTTATAAGAACATTTCACCCAAAAATGAATATCTTGTCATTTTGCTCAATTTACTGAGCCTCATTTTCCAAAACCGTATGGTTTTCTTTATTTCATAAAGAAATGCTAAAGACCAAAAAACATAGTCCATATGGTTCGTGCTGGTGTTGCGCCGAATTGACCCTTTACAAAGACCCCCCCCCCCCCTTAGTTACTGTTGCTATGTCCGACAAGCCATGCGCTCTCACGCCACACATCATGTTCTCACACAGTAAAGAATACAATGCGGAGCAAAGAGGACACTGACAACACAGACATATGAAACAGTTTCATATTTAAAATATTGTATAAAATATTGTATTTTTTTCAAAGAAGTTTAAACAATAAAAACTGTATAGTGGCTCTTTAATGTGTCGTGACCGATCGCTATAACTCCTTCAAACGGCTCGTGAACCAATCTTCTCTTCACACTAGTTCATTTATAGCATCAAATAAATATGAATGGACATCAGAAGGAATATTGTTTCAAGCTTGGAAAGACGTGAGTACACACAATTTTTCAAGTTCAAGTTCACCAACGTTAATCTACTAACTCCCCTGACTGCTTTGTCGGACAAAATGGCGGATTCGGGGTTATGATTGGTTGGATGGCTTGTCAATCAAACTGCAGACGAAAGGTCAATTTCGACTCCCTGCCAAATTATTACCCCCCCTTGTTGAAGTCGCTATTTTATTGCTTGAATCTAACCCCACACCTAATCCTAAACCTATCAATACTAAAATAAGGGGTAATAATTTGGTGGGGGTAGGATTTCGCCACAACACCATTCACCGTGATTTTGCTAAGAAATGTTCTTGGACCAACTTTTTATTGATCCTGGGAAACATTCCTTTCCAAAAAAATTTATTCCTAGCCCAATCCCTACACAAACCCATTAACCTAACCCTAACTTATGCCTAAAATCAGAGGGAAATTATGTAAAAGCACCTAACCCTGGTTGTAAGCCTAAACTTGACATAAACTGTAAACTTGTCCCTCAAATCTGATTAGTTGATTAGAATGTTGTTCCAGGATCAACAAAGAGGTTGCACTTGGTCAAATCACGTTCACCGATTTGTACCCTACAGGTGCTGGTCATATAATAAGAATATCATCAAAAAGTTGATTTATTTCACTAATTCTATTCAAAAAGTGAAACGTGTATATTAGATTCATTAATTACACACAGACTGATATATTTCAAATGTTTATTTATTTCAATTTTGAAGATTATAACTTGACAACTAAGGAAAATCCCAAATTCAGTATCTCAGAAAATTAGAATATTACTCAAGACCAATACAAAGAAGGGATTTTTAGAAATCTTGGCCATCTGAAAACTATGAGCATGTACAGCACTCAATACTTAGTTGGGGCTCCTTTTGCCTGAATTACTGCATCAATGTGGCGTGGCATGGAGTCGATCAGTCTGTGGCTCTGCTCAGGTGTTTTGAGAGCCCAGGATACTCTGATAGTGGCCTTCAGCTCTTCTGCATTGTTGGGTCTGGCATATTGCATCTTCCTCTTCACAATACCTCATAGATTTTCTATGGGGTTAAGGTCAGGCGAGTTTGCTGGCCAATTAAAAACAGGGATACCATGTTCCTTAAACCAGGTACTGGTTGCTTTGGCACTGTGTGCAGGTGCCAAGTCCTGTTGGAAAATGAAATTGCATTTCCATAAAGTTGGTCAGCAGCAGGAAGCATGAAGTGCTCTAAAACTTCCTGGTATACGGCTGTGTTGACCTTGGACCTCAGAAAACAAAGTGGATCAACACCAGCAGATGACATGGCACCCCAAACCATCACTGACTGTGGAAACTTTATACTGGACCTCAAGCAACGTCGATTGTGTGCCTCTCCTCTCTTCCTTCAGACTCTGGGACCCTGATTTCCAAAGGAAATTCAACATTTTCTTTCATCAGAGAACATAACTTTGGACCACTCAGCAGCAGTCCAGTCCTTTTTGTCTTTAGCCCAGGCGAGACGCTTCTGACGCTGTCTGTTGTTCAAGAGTGGCTTGACACAAGGAATGCGACAGCTGAAACCCATGTCTTGCATACGTCTGTGCGTAGTGGTTCTTGAAGCGCTGACTCCAGCTGCAGTCCACTCTTTGTGATCTCCCCCACATTTTTGAATTGGTTTTGTTTCACAATCCTCTCCATGGTGCGGTTATCCCTATTGCTTGTACACTTTTTTTCTACCACATCTTTTCCTTCGCTTCGCCTCTCTATTAATATGCGTGGACACAGAGCTCTGTGAACAGCCAGCCTCTTTTGCAATGACCTTTTGTGTCTTGCCCTCCTTGTGAAAGGTGTCAATGACCGTCTTTTGGACAACTGTCAAGTTAGCAGTGTAGCCTACGGAACTACGCTAAGAGACCATTTAAAGGCCTTTGCAGGTGTTTTGAGTTAATTAGCTGATTAGAGTGTGGCACCAGGTGTCTTCAATATTGAACCTTTTCACAATATTCTAATTTTCTCACATACTGAATTTGGGATTTTTCTTAGTTGTCAGTTATAATCATCTAAATTAAAAGAAATAAACATTTGAAATATATCAGTCTGTGTGTAATGAATGAATATAATATAGAAGTTTCACTTTTTGAATGGAATTAGTGAAATAAATCAACTTTTTTATGATATTCTAATTGTATGACCAGCACCTGTATGTATGAGTGTATGAAGCTTACCTCACCTAAAATTATTTTGCATAAATAATAATAGAATATATGAGAGTAACAGAGTCTTGCAATAAATGTGAATAGCAGCGCAGATCATTAGATCTAGTAGAATTCAGTGAGAAATGTTTGATATTACTATACTACATAGTTTAAATGAATCATGTAATGAGTTTAATCATCATATTTAAGATGGAAGGACCAAAAAATTATCCCGTCACAAAAATACGTTTGCTATGCTTTTAGTAAAATAGTTTAATTTTTAGTAGGTCTAATGGTTTTGTTTGTGTGAGTGGTGTAAATTAGGATCTTCTTTCAGGGTCGTCAGCACTACAGACCCCTGCGGCGCGTGAATGAGCACTTGATTAACAGATGCGGCGCCATGTTTTTAAGCATCATGTTTGTAACCGATCCTTCATAACCTTGTTATAGCGAGCCAGGTTTAGGAACACGACCACACAATGCTGATCTTTCATGGTTGTTTATTTATACATCTTGGGAGTCATATTTCAAATATATTTTTCCTCTAAAATAGTTCATTACATGACAGAGAATATACAACATCCAGCACTACAAGTTGCTCTCTCACTTGTGCACTGGTATATCTAAAAACAAACAAATATACATACAAACGAAAAACAAAACGACAAAACAGAAACTCTCTCTCTGGTCTGAACACTTTGCATACGACAGCACAGCTGATCCGAGCTGCGCCGCCCACTAATGATCAATTCAACACGAACAGACATTCTTCAGCAGTCATGTGATTGGTTTTGTGAGTGTGTGTTGGTGACTTTCGCAGACAGAGCTTCAGGTTTGGTCACAGGATTCTGTTGTTATATTTTATTAAATGTATGAGTGAATCAAAAAAATTCCTGTCAAGAACATGTCGGGATCATATTTCAAAATTCAAATTTAAGAATTAGCAGTCTTAAAAAAAAAAATCTTTTTTTAAATCACATTTAAGTATCTTTCCCTACCACATTTGCATTACTGTAGTGGAAAAAAATTAATTTAAAGTAAAAAATAATACGTAATTATTATACATGTTGCATTGAATTACACAAAATTATATGAAAATAAAATTGTCATGAAAACGTCAAAAGACTTGCTTTTTCCACAGTATGCAATTTTATTTTATATATGTATAGAGATAAAATATGACCTGGATATGTCTTTGTGAGATTCACCCATATCTACTCTCAATAGATAAAGTATGACAGTAATCATAGAAGCTAGAAGGGCACATGGCAGTAAGATCCATAGCTAACCTATAGATGGGAATCTACTGACTTCCTCCAGGTGGAACAGGAAATGGCCTTTTTATGGCACATTCTACTGACGTCTACCTGTACTTACATAGATAATGCTACATGTGTTGTTATGCTTCATTCTCTGATCATACTTGAGTCATGCTTATGGACATAATGAGGAGACAGCGGTGGTAGATGAACACACAAGTGAGTGACAAAAACAAAAGCTGTGTCAAATGTGACATTTTGATATCCCATTGGTAGCATGAGAGTCAGTAATAATCGGACTTCTCATTGACCCCTGATCTTTCAATTAAATACTAATGCCACATTAAATATTTTGCAACGAGATGTGCTCACTGCTCACCCTTCAAATTTCTCTTTTGCAGTGGCTACATTCACATGCCAACACAAGAACAGAATACGGCTGTCAAAAAAATGCTAGAAAATAGGGCCATTTTTATGGTCATAGAATGAATCCAGCTGTGTTTGGAAGGAGAAAATACAAGGAAAATAACCGTACCAGATAGTTTTGACGATGAAAACATTAGGAGTGTTCTAAAATGTCAGACAGTTTAGAATAAAAATTAAGATTCAAATTTTGCATGTTCACTTGTATTCCGTTACTATGGTTACAAGCACAAGAATGTAGGCTGCATGGAATTTCTAGCCATCATTCAGGCATTTCTTCACATTCCTGCCTCTTCCATGTTCATTTCTCATATATTGGCTAATTTGACTATGCTATTATTATTAAGCGAAGCGCTTCCATCTGTACTTAACACATTATGCCATATTTAAATCCATTTCACTGAATTCTGCACATTTACAATGCAATTACATTCACTTGCTCATCATCAGGGGTGATGGTGCACTTCCTGTGTTGAGCTGGACATTGAACCGCATGATAAACTTCCACCATCATCATATATTGCACAATATTAAGATCCTGCTTTTGCCTCTAATCATTGATGTTTATATATAGACTTGTATGCAAGATCAATTTAAATAAACAGTCTGAATACAAAACAAAATAGTCGCAGACATCGGCGATGGCTTCTGGATAATACTGGGATATCACCAAACACACATCGGAATATCGAAAAGCAACAAAAGGAAACATATGGAATATGTAACAAGGTACAATGCACAATATCCTGCAACATAACCCTCCATTTAATGTTTCATTCTCATTTTGCTTTAAATCTAATTGTTTGCGTCCTGTAATAGTATCCCACTAAACTTAGCATGGATTATAAACGATATCTGATTATACATGACATGTAGTGAAGGCATTGTGCAAGAGTTCAGAGCGTTTACGTTAACATACACGAGGAACAGTATCACAGCCGCGGGAGTGTCTTTAACTGTAGGAGAACCTGGAACCGGGGGACGAATTATTCCAGGCCCTGTCCCTGTTACCTATGGATTTACCTGAGGAGCGAGTCTATGATAATCTCTTCAACAGCGACAGACGTATGCCACATTAGGATAAATATGAACTGGTTAAATATGAGCGTGTGCGGATATTACAAGCCGGGAAATCATTTTGCGCATTTTATGTTTGTAAACAGACTTACCTTAAAGCTCCACTGTGGATGGAACTATGAGTAATACTAGCAAAGCAATTGAAATATATACTGTATATACGATTGCACCATAACATCTAAGCGTATGCAAATCTGATAAAGGACACTCAAACAGAGGCACAAACGGTTCCTTCTTTTCGTCATATGCTCTTATGCCCTTCCCTTGCAATGATGATAGATGTGATGAAGCTAAGCAGAGTACTTGAACTTGAACACAGTCCTGGTAGTTTGCTCACACTCTTTGAACGTCCGACATCACATATTGCTTCTGAACTGTAACCATGTGCTTAAGTGTTATTTTGCATCATGTGACTTATTTTAAAAAGAGCTCCCGGGAGGTTTGCCTACATTTCAAAACTTTTGAAGGTAAAACGCTCAATAACAACATATTGCATCTGAATCTTAAACCATTGGCATCTGTGACTTATGCTGCATTCCATTCGAAGTCAGACGTGGGATATTCCTACTTGATATCTTCGATTTCCAAGCATAAAGGTGTTCCATTGCCTAGTGTTTGGAAGGTGATGTATGAGAAAATAAAATGGCAATGCTACTGTTTGCTGTACAGATATAAATTGTCAACAGAGAAGTCTTCTAGTAATCAAACTGGAAGATAAATGATGCTACACAGTGCTAGCAATTGTTCTGCAGGTGTATGATTATCATCAAAGAAGATTATTTATCTGCAGATGTTCTTTTAACGTAGGAACTTTGACTTATTGATGTATTTTAAGTGAATGTTTCGTTAAAACTGTGTGCATCTCACGATGGGTGAACCGCTAATATTTGATGTAATGGGTGGAATAATATTTACGTTGTCATTTCATCAATCAATGGGCACGGGCGGACTGTGGGTCCAATAGCCAAGACTGTTTCGATTCAATTCGGTACCCACTGATAGGCAGATGCTTTCAAACGGTCCCATGCATTTTTGTGTTCACACTCTGTAATCTGAAGAGCATTAAGAGTGTCTAATTACAACATAATTTGCAGCATTGAGCATTGTAGCCAATCGTGCTGTAACTGAAGTGATCGACAGTTTTAGTCATTATAAAGAGTGCCCGCTTTTCTTGCTTTCTGTATATATTCACAGTTTGAATAAAAGCTTTATTTTTCATGCTTCTAATTGGTCCAACGGCCACACATACACTGCAGAGTTCCAAGAGAGACAACTGCATTTAAATGCAGAGTGAATCTACTAAAATATCCCCAATATTATAAAGGCTCACATTTGGCTATATGTTCTTTTAAGTCATGGAAACCTAAGCATCTGTATAGCCTATGGTGTGATTTATGCACATTTGTTGAAAATAGCCTGTATGGGCAGATTGTTGCATGATGCACATTCCCCTTTTTCCGTTAATTTTTATGTTGGCCTGCATGTCTATTTTTCTTAAATGCATCAACTCAGGACACCTAATGTTGGTTTTATTGCTTATGTTGCAGGAGAAAATAAATAATTTGTGTCCACCTGATGTAATACATTTAATGCAGGTGCGGTTCGGGTCGCGGCCTTTATGTCAAAATGAATTAAATTACAGAATTAAATTAGTGCTGCTGTTGGGTAACGGGTCGTGTGTTCTGTTAATGGATTTGTTGACTTTAAAATGAAAATTAACCCAAGCTTTACTCACCCTCAAGCCATCCTAGGTGTATATGACTTTCTTCTTTCTGATGAACACAATCAGAGTTATATTAATAAATATTCGCATTCAAGCTTTATAATGGCAGTGAACATTATGTATGAAGTATGAAGCAAAAGAAAGTGCATCCATCTATCATAAACATACTCCACACAGCTCCGGGGGGTTAATAAAAACCTTCTGAAGCAAAGCGGTGCATTTGTGTAAGAAAAATAGCCATTTTTAACAAGTTATAAAGTAAAATATCAGGCGTCTGCCAGACCACCTTCTGTATTCAACATACAGATTTTTTTTTTTTTCCAAATTTGAATGAAATTTGAAGGCGTATGACGTAGTGTAAGAATTTTGAACTGTGAGTTTTACACTTTATGTAAATTGAATACGGTCTGGCAGAAACTAGATATTTGACTTTATAACTTGTTAAATATGAATATTTTTCTTATACAAACGCACCGCTTCGCTTCGTGCGGAGTACATTTATGATGGATGGATGCACTTTTTTGAGCTTCAATCTCATTGGTCCCATTCACTGCCATTATAAAGCTTGGATATGTCAGGATATTTATTATTATAACTCCGATTGTGTTCATCAGAAAGAAGAAACTTCAATACAACTAGGATGGCTTGAGGCTCAGTATAGCTTGGGGTAATCTTTTCAGTACAGCAGATGCAGGTTTAGCAAACAGGAGCCGAGCAGGACTCTGATACCACCCTCTTACCAAAGTTTTCAAGTTTAAGTGACTTCAAGTAGCAATCTATTGCAGTTTTCCCTAGTAGGAAATTTCAATTGTCCGATATAAATGGAATGCAGCATTACTGTTGGATGCTTCAGCGATGAACATTGTGTATCTTTTAGCGCAACGTTTCATGTCAACACTGTTTGGTGCCATCTCAAATCTTCCAAAATAAAATGGTTTGTTAATGGCTACCCTTGAAGAGCTTGCACGTCCATGCGATTTCTCTCTAACACTATGCAAAATGGCATTCTTGAACATCAAAAGTCAAGAGTGCAGTTTGTCTGTCCTGAAGCATTCATCTGTTGGAATCCATGTGCCCATATCCATGAAGAGGAGACCGTTCATTGCAGTCAGAGGTACGGTCCTATTGCTGAAGGAGAACAACTGACCCAGTGAGTCAACACTCTCCTGGCAGTTTGATTGAAACTAAAGTAATCGTTTTCACAAGTTTGTCCAAGTGCTTTATGAATCTTGTAAATTGAGGGTGAGGTAACTGATGCTCTTCTGGTCCAAAGTTCACATTGTGTCATTTTCAGAACCAAATTCTACCCCATAACAAACTGAACGGCAATGCAGCAGTGGCACACAGTAAAGAAAGCCAAAGGACAAGAAGTGCACAGCAAACCCAGACTGACGTAATACCACGTAAAGGAACCAAAATAACTACAAAAAAAAGATATAAATTTGTGCTTCTTTAGTTTCACATTGTCATAGTCCTAGAAGTAGCAATCGTAGTCCGTTTGTCTTTTCGGTAACTCGATACTTTCCAATACATCATATACACGTGCACGGACGGGTCCATTCAGGTCATCAGTAACCTTGTGACCACTCGTTTCGCTCCTCCATTCCTGCTCATATTATTCCTTGCAAACGTGATGTCTTAAGGAAATTGCATCTCCATGCACTTGAGTCTGTGGAAAAAGTATTTCATTTGGGGAAAGGACATCCTTGTCACTCTTTCATCCATCTGTGCATCCTGTAAGCCCTCCGTCATCTTTGGTAACAGTTGACACTTTGGTGTGTCAGATACATACACAGGGGAAAAGGGGTGGATTAGGTGAAGATGTCAAGACATGTGGACAGAAATGCTCAACATTAACTGAAATTATACTTATTTAAACATAAAAGGTGCCACATAGAAGGTAAAAGCTCAACAAGTGACCGTAAAGATGATACCAAAGAAAAAGTAGAAATAATGGTTAGAAGTGGTGTGAAGTAAGGACAAAGGACATGAGAAGCAGGAAACACAGGAGGAAATGAGGAAGGCAGCAGCAGGAAGGGTGGTCACACGTCGGGGCAGTTCTTATTGCTGCCGCGGGGGGCGTTCTACGCTGGCGGTGTGTGCTCAAGGTATCTGTATCATCTAAGGAGGAATGTCAGGCAGATGGTGCCGAGCAGCTGGACGATCACAGGGAGAAGGTGAAGACTCTGGTGTGTCCCAGACAGAACTGCTGTAAACATAAAGACAAACACTCCATTACACTCTTTACAATACAATTTCTTCATTTCCATTCACCTTTATGGTGACAGAACAGTGAAAGAACAAGAAAGTATTGTGGCAGTATTTAAACATTGCATCTCTAACACAAGCACCACGGCAGAGTACAGTATTTCTGAAAAGTTGCTTTTTGGATGATCAAGAGACTTAATAGAGCTCTCAGGTGTGTTTCATTGAAGTTCTCTTAGATGTTTCTCCTAAAATTATATTTATATTTATGCATTTGGCAAGTGTTTTTATCCAAAGTGGCTTTCATTGCATTTATACATTTCGATCAGCCCTTTCATTCCCTGGGAATCAAACCCATGACCTTGCCATTGAACTACAGGAATGCTTTGAATATGTAGCATCCATCTGAAAAATTTGGCAAGGTTTGAAAATCTGCCTCAAATTTAGTTGAAATTGGCCAAAGCATTTCCAAGACACATCTTCACTTTTGACTGGAATTTTGACTGTCACATTTGTTGGTGTGTTACAGGAAAACGATCTACACAAACATACTGCTGAAAGCAACAATTCTACAACAGATCATTCCTGTGGAAGTATTATATGCGGGAAGTACTAACCAACACTCTCAAAACATTTGCTATTTTATAAAAATGTGGGTATAACAGCTTGACATTGGACCCTTAAAGGGACAACTTTGTAACTTTATACCCCTAAAAGGCTCATAGTTGTTGGTAATATAACTAATATATACCCTTTAAGGACAGATAAGGTACAAAATTGTCCTTTTAGGGGTACAAGCTGTTGTACCCCTAAAGGTACAAGTTTTGTACATTTTTTTGACAGTGGATGGGACATACACTCACCTAAAGGATTATTAGGAAAACCTGTTCAATTTCTCATTAATGCAATTATCTAATCAACCAATCACATGGCAGTTGCTCCAATGCATTTAGGGGTGTGGTCCTGGTCAAGACAATCTCCTGAACTCCAAACTGAATGTCAGAATTGGAAAGAAAGGTGATTTAAGCCATTTTGAGCTTGGCATGGTAGTTGGTGCCAGACGGGCCAGTCTGAGTATTTCACAATCTGCTCAGTTACTGGGATTTTCATGCACAACCATTTCTAGAGTTTACAAAGAATAGTGTGAAAAGGGAAAAACATCCAGTATGCAGCAGTCCTGTGGGCAAAAATCCCTTGTTGATGCTAGAGGTCAGAGGAGAATGGGCCGACTGAATCAAGCTGATAGAAGAGCAACTTTGACTGAAATAACCACTCGTTACAACTGAGGTATGCAGCAAAGCATTTGTGAAGCCACAACAAGCACAACCTTGAGGCGGATGGGCTACAACAGCAGAAGACCCCACTGGGTATCACTCATCTCCACTACAAATAGGAAAAAGAGGCTACAATTTGCACGAGCTCACCAAAATTGGACATTTGAAGACTGTAAAAATGTTGCCTGGTCTGATGAGTCTCAATTTCTGTTGAGACATTCAGCTGGTAGAGTCAGAATTTTGCGCAAACAGAATGAGAACATGGATCCATCATGCCTTGTTACCACTGTGCAGGCTGGTGGTGGGGGTGTAATGGTGTGGGGCATGTTTTCTTGGCACACTTTAGGCCCCTTAGTGCCAATTGGGCATCGTTTAAATGCCACGGCCTACCTGAGCATTGTTTCTGACCATGTCCATCCCTTTATGACCACCATGTACCCATCCTCTGATGGCTACTTCCAGCAGGATAATGCACCATGTCACAAAGCTTGAATCATTTCAAATTGGTTTCTTGAACATGACAATGAGTTCACTGTACTAAAATGGCCCCCACAGTCACCAGATCTCAACCCAATAGAGCATCTTTGGGATGTAGTGGAACGGGAGCTTCGTGCCCTGGATGTGCATCCCACAAATCTCCATCAACTGCAAGATGCTATCCTATCAATATGGGCTGTCATTTCTAAAGAATGCTTTCAGCACCTTGTTGAATCAATGCCACGTAGAATTAAGGCAGTTCTGAAGGCGAAAGGGGGTCAAACACAGTATAAGTATGGTGTTCCTAATAATCCTTTAGGTGAGTGTATGACTTACATTTTGTACAAACCAATAGCTGCACATCATGAGAAATGACTGTTAAAAGCCTAAAGCATTGCAAGTTGCAAAGCATCTTATATTATATTGCAAAAAGCTCTTATATTGAAAAACATCTCTTAACCTTAACCACACGATAGCTGCGGGGTCATACTCCTTTCAGAATGGAAGCATGGGGGTATGTGGGATGCTTTTGTAAATGGTTTCTTGCTCCTGTCATGCTTTTGGCACAAAGAAGCTAGGGACACTGAAATAATGGATTGGACGGATGGGATTACAGCAGCTGGCATCATCGTGTGACTGAACCGGAGGCCGTAAGCAGTAATATCTATGAGCTACGGAAGACGGATGACCTGCGTGAGGACAATTACAAGTCATTATGTCTCAGAGGTAATGTTGAGTAATATCTTTCGGCACAGCTCACAGGAAATGGCCTCAGAAGATGACGAGGGCTGGACGAAACAAGCATTTAGTGTTTTTTTTTTTTTTTTTAAAAACAGTGACTCCAATCACAACACACATACACGTGCACGTTTAATTATGCATGCAATCTGCCAACAAAATGGGTTTAATAAATAAAGCACAGGTATTGTATTTAAAAAAATCAATATGAATTTATATCAAGGGTTTTTCTGGCTAGCAGGAAATCAATATATTCATAATAAAGCTTTTTATTCTTCCTTTTCAATAAAGAACAAGATCGTGTGAGCCGTGACATCTCTCTCAAGGACCTTTGAAGGAGGCGGGTAATTTTGAGAGTGGGTTGTGTGTGTGTGTGTGTGTGTGTGTGTGAAAGAGAGAGAGAGAGAGAGAGAGAGAGAGAGTAGATAGGCTGCATATCCATTTGTGCTGCTTTATTTCTAAATGATAGGCCTGTTATTACAACATACAATCAGAGAGATAGGCAAATAAACTTATCAGCAATGTTTGTGTACATTTTAATGTTTTTGTGTGTGTGTGTGCGTGTGTGTTTTGTGGGGCCTTCAGATTTCTAATTCCAATTCAACAGGTCACCTTCGCTTCAGTACCCGCTCAGCCTTTCTACCCTACAGCCAAATCCCAGTCATGGTGTGATTTATGGGGACGGAGTAACACATGGGAAGCCAGAGCCAATCATCATTCATCTCTAAAGAAGGAACAGCTCATGGTTGAGCTCCCATGGGCAGCACCCCGAGCAGAACAGGCCAGAGGAGAGCAGAAGAGACGAGGGTCATTCCTGATATGCAGTACGTTTTCATGTCCTCATCATGTCTCAAGATAGGAAAACAAGCAATGCATTTAGAAAAATGCCAGGTGCAACTTTCATTTTCCCCTTTTCTAAATATTTTTTCATTTTCCCCTTTTCTTCTGTAATAAAAATGTTTTGAACAAAACAAAACATTTTCTTGAGAATATTGGTTTCGACAGGAATCAAATGATAGTACACAATATCACTTTCTATCCTGTTAATATTTTGTACAATCCCTTAATTAACATACAGGAAGTGACATAATTTTGGAGGGAAACAAGTCAGGCTGCAACCAAAATCGCTTACTTCCCTACTATATAGTGTACAAAAAAACAGAACGTGACAAAAGTAGTATGTCCAAATTCATTGTATTTATAAAAGAGCAGGCAAAAAGTACTTGTGATGAGTTTCTGAAGTGCATATAAAATAGACACTTTACTATCCCATGAGGCCACGGGAGAGGATTTGTGACTGGCAATGAAGCAACACAACTGATGCTAGTAAGTCACATGACCGTGACAACATGGTAGATGTAGTATGTCCAAGTTACGTTCATACTATATAGAACATACTTATTTAGTGGTTGCAAAGTAATTATTCAAAATAAGTATCTACTCAAGAGAGTATGCAAAGTAAATATTGCTGCATTGATGACATTTTCCATGCTCTCTTCCACTCTCATTAACCACAGTTGGGATGCCCTTGAGCAAGACACCTAACGCCGAATCACTCCCCTGGCGCCACAGCAAAAATGGCTGCTAACTTCTCCGGATGTGAGTTTACGGTGTGTGTGTGTTCAATACTCACTGCTGTGTGTTGGCACTTGAATGGGTGAAATGCAGAGCACAAATTCAGAGTATGGTACACCATACTTGGCCACACGTTACAACACTTTCACACTTTTTTGTAGGCCAATCCGAAATTTAGCATCACTCTGGTTCCCTCGACAAAACCTCAATAGGACTTTTACATTGGATTTTGGATTATTGCAGAAAATAAGACCTGAGACCAACAAAAGCTTATGATTTTTTTTACACATTTTGTTCATTTTAATAATCTTCAAAAATGAACACCACGCTTCTGAATTTTGAGGCTTAAATACAGTCAGCAGAAGCAAAATGGTAAAGTATAAAGAAAGTACTTGCATGTCTTCCACTTCAACTTTTTTTTTTTTCTGAAAACATTTTCCCTGAAAGTTTGAGTTAGAATAGTTTGCAAGAGCTTGATTATAAACACAATGAGGCTGTGAAAGCGGACTAGTGAGTTTTCCTGTTCGGTTGATGATGTTTAACGTCCTACAACCTCTGTAGTGCCATTTAGACACTTGGCAGCAACCACCTTTTTGAAGACAAGTAAAAGCTTTTAAGGGGGTAATTTATTTTATGTTGTAGAATAAAACGAGAAAATATCTTGTGCTTGTGTTAACCACAGACCGGATTGAAAAAACACTGACTTTAGGACGATGGAACCGGAAGCGCTAAAATGCTAACTAAAACAAAAATGCATCATCCCTACAGAACTCTATTAGAAATTTGATGAATTCTGTTTTGTGGTATTAGTTGGCTTGTGTCACTTGGAAAATGTTTCACCCTGTTTAAAAGAAAACAAAAAAAAAAAAGTCAAATTTGGTAGATTTATAATAAAATTTCAAAACTGACTAATTTTAGCTCTTTATTCCCATCCTTTTAGGCAACCATCCTATTAATTGTGAACTGTAAAATAATCAATCCTGTTCTGGATCTGCTAGCTAACAGTACAAACAAACACACACACACACACACACACACACAACTTTTCCTGGAGAAACAACAGCTATCAGCAATCCGTGCAGTTGGGAGCAAGAATATTCTCTCTGTGAGGGAGCTTTCACAATGATTGATCTTAATCATTAATTTGGCTCTTTTGTTCTGCCCTGCAGTGTGGCACACGCAGCTCACGTTACATTTTCCTGTGTGTAAGCACAGCTCAGCACCTGTGGGCGGCATGAACAGGTTTTACTGTGTGGGCCGCACTCGCCCTGTGTACGTGTGTGATATAACACCAGCGTTCATGTCGACCCAGGTACAGAAGAGAGAGCAGCGCTGTACGCTTCCAGAGACAAAGGTATAAGCTTACATTAAAACTTGAAATAATAATGGAGCTTTTTTTACTCTTCACTTTTACCATGACAGCTTCCTGAGGTGTTTAACAATTTAAAATTGAAAAAAAATATAATGCTGGAGCTGTAGGAGCTTGTAGATTGTTATATGAAAATGTCCATACATGTTACTGTCAGGAAAAACTAATGCCTAGCGGGTAGTGCACATGCTTTGGCTCCTTGCACAGTGGTGCCTGCATGCGAATTGGTTTCGAGTCATTTTCCAATTGGGATAAATATTGTTTTGTTGAGGTTTTTTGGCATTGATAGAAATTAAAAAACATAGCTTGTTTTAAAACCAAACAGAACTGCAGTACTGTTGAAAGCGGACTGAACTGTATTACAGACCTCGGGCTGAATGAACAGGCTAATGCCCACTAACATACCATTCAGCAAATGAGTTGAGATAATGTTAAGTCACCTAACACTAACTAACCTAATCATGATAACAATCTTTACAATACATCTCCTTCTTTTCAGATGTTGCAGTCCCATATAAAGTAAGTCCAATATATAAAAAATACTAATAAATAAGGAAAATACAGTTTGTTTATTATGCAGTATGAACTGGAGTGTTAAAGGTTGGTGTATTATTTAATTAAAAAATAATAATATGCTAAATTCTTTTAATTAAAAAAAAAAAAATGACACTGCATGATATGTGACAAAGAATTGAGATGTGGGTTTGAAATGTGAGACCATCTGGCAAATTAAACAGTTGGACTGGAAAGAAAACCTAATTAGGTTTAAAAAAAAAAAAAAAAAAAAAAAAAAAAACCTTCTGAATGTATATGAAGATAATCTAAGATCATTTAGTGAACTGTGTCATTACATGTTTTCCTTTGGGTTTTTGTGTTTTATGAGAACTCTTGACATCCCCTGGCCATATCTATACCATATCTATATCTAATGAGAAGTGCAGGATTAAATGGAGAGAATAGGCTTCATCTTCTTTAAGCAAAATAAGTTTTATTCCTTTCTCTTGATTTTGGTATGAAAAATGACCAGGATATGACAGAATTCCCTGAGTAGGAATAAGGGTTCTAGCATTTTTAATATTCAGAGCAAGAAGGTCAAGGCTGCAATCTATCAAAATATGCCCTGAAAATATGATGATGATTCAGGTCTTTGATTCAGGACATGGAGCGCTACTCATGTGGGGGTTATTTTAAGGACAGTTACAGTAAAACTCTTCATAATTATAATAATATATATTATTTCATGAATTGCTTAATAATTGTGTATCTTACGGTTTCTGAGGAGACTGTTGTGGATCTGTCTCACGCCGACAGAGTAACCGTGAAAATTCCATCTTTGCTCTCTGGAAGGAAGGCCCAATGACTCTCTTCAGTCTTTTATTCCATTCATCATCCATATATGATCTAGTCATATTCATATATTCTTATTTGCTTATACTCTTCGTATTCATTTGTACTTTACATTTATATTGATATTTCACATATATTTGTCTATATAGTTGTAAAAGGCATAGTGCTGTAAAGGTGTGATGTTGAAGTTTCACAATTTTTGGGGGAGCAGAGACAGCTTCTCTCTGCTGAAGTGTCTGTTTTATCTTCCAGGTTAGCTGATAAGGAGGAGGATGCCATGGACACTGTTATCAAGGGGGTGTTGTAATACTGTATGCTTTGGAACATCTCGCATAACACTTGAGGTGGCTGTTAGATTTCTTCTTCGGCAGCACTCGTAATTAAGCTTGTTTAGGAATATTCCTGTTTCCACTATATTTTTAATTAATGTGAAGTATTAGTAGCAGCACTGCAGTCTAAAGTATATTTATTTATCTATAGGACAGAAGAAATGTTTCCATCTATCTTCATGACAGAGACGTATATCAATGAAACCTGGCAACAGACATTTAGCATCAGGCCTCACAGATGAAAAATAAGGGATATTATGATTGAATCTCACCAAACGTGTCCAGGTCATATTTGAAAAAAATATAAAGAAAAAAAGAAAAAATAAGAAATAGTATTTCTCTCAAGTAAAATAAAGGATTTTTTTTTTTTTTTTTTTTTTTGAATACATGGTGAGCTTCAATAATTGAAATACAATGGCACAATAACCCACTCAATAATGTGTTCAAAGGTTTGGAGTCAGTAAGATTTTTAAGATTCATGTCTTTAGAGAAAACAATGTCATATTATGAATAATCACCTGACAGACTGCAACTCAAGTCGAGGATTCCACAGGGAAAAGTGAAGAAAGAAGGGCACAGAGCCTATTTTCAGACGTATCTATCTACTGTAACTATACCTCATCAGACATGATTGTCAGGAAAATTTTACTGGGGCACAGCTATACTTTTTACGATTCATGCCCCAGTAAAAAGGGTCAAATGATAATAATCAGAAATGTTTCTTGTGCAGAAAATCAGTATATTAGAATGATTTCAGAAGGATCATTTGACTCTGAAGACAGGAGTAATGATTCTGAAAATTCAGCTTTACCATCACAGGAATTAATTACATTTTAAAATATATTCAAATAGAAAACTAATTTTAGCTTTAAATTGTAATAATATTTCAAAATAGTACTGTTTTTACAGTATTTTTAGTAAAAGAAAAGCCTTGCTGAGCGTAGGAGAATCTTACCAACCTAAAACTTTGGAACAGTAGTTTATGCCCATTTAAAGGCAATTATTCATTACATATGATTAATGGATATCATGCATACATGGCATAAATTATAAGGTATACTTTCCTGCATTACAGTAATGAAAATGATATTTTATCAATTCATCTGGCGATTATTGAGGGGGGATGGAGTTCTGGACAGTTGCCCTGTCTCTCTCTCTCTCTCTCTCTCTCTCTCAGAGTCTGGCGCTGGGCCTTTTCCTGTCTGTGTGTATGCATTCATACCCATCATGTGCCAAGATCAGCATTCAGGAGGAGACCCGAGGCCTGCCACACCATCAGAGGGCTGCACGAGGTGAGAGGAAGCCAAGGCTGTCAGACCTGGGCCCCGTGCCGGAGCCCCTGCAGGCCACTACAGCTGCCTCGACCAGTACGTACTTCCATCACAAACACTGCTCTGGTGTGACAGCTCTCCTGCAAGCTCACAGTCTGGCAACTGCTTGCTCACTGACAATTCATTTCTAAAACCTTCATGATGTAATCGAGTTACGAGGATTCATTCACATTTTATCATTTATTCACACTCCTGTCATTTCAAAACGTTTGATATTCTGGCTATATTATTAAAAACTCAAAGAAGAACAAAAAAGCCATACAGTAGCTTTGTGAGAAACAAACTGAAATCTTATTATTATAGTCATTATTTTCTCTTCCAGTGAACTCTTAATCCTATAAAGCTTACTGTATCGTATTTGATACATACATTTCTAATGCTTCTAAATGATCAGCACGATCATTTACTTGGTTGTCCATTTCATCTTTTTTTTCTTTCTTTTTTTTTTTAGAAAAATCATGTCAAAATGTGATCCATCAAAAATGATACATCAGGCTTTTGAGCCAATACTTTGAGCTTATTTTTTATTTATAGTCCCCATTCATTGTAAATGCTGGGAAAAAGTGACCAAAACAGTACTTTAAAATGTTCTAATTTTGGTCGTGTTGTGGAAAGTTTTCAGTGCTATGATTTCAGCACTCACAGCTTCTTGTCTTTTCCTTTGCTTTGAGACTCAAAAAAAAAAAGACTGTACGCTGAGTGGTTTTAGTCTCCTACATCTACAGATATGATGTTCATTGTTGAGGGATCGAGGCTGAGAGGTGTTTTTTGTACTGTAGAAGTGTTGCTGATGGTACAGACCTGTTTTGTCCACACTATCCTTTTGTTTGCATTTCCCCTTGGTGACAGAAACGTCGTCAATAGCAATGTCTCCCTCAAAGCCATTTCCACGGATCCCTTCAAACACCACCTGACAAAGACAAGTGTGAGTTAGACAGCAGTCTCACCCTGGACACGTTTGAGCTTTCTATCGGCTCAAAAGACACTATCGTCCATTAAAACAGACATTTGCAAAATTGCATTTCTTCCATTCTCATCAAATACACACACATACAACATTTGAAAATATAAATTACAATTCTGCAGCTTGTCTCAGGTGAAAATCAGAAACCGAATTAAAATTTAACCTTATGGGGAATGTGAAAAGAACTTAAAATACTCCGTCATTATTGGTCATACAGATATGAGTAAGTAATCATTTAAAACTGTAAAAGGTTATTTTTATTTGTGTACACACATAATAACAACAAAACACTGTGATTTTGTAAAGTAAAGAAAACAAACAGGGTGAGCTTTCTGCCATCTCTTTCTGAAAAGCCATTCAAAATTTAATTCTGAAGCGTTTTTGCACTTCACATGACATTAAAAAAATACTGTAAAACAGTAGTATATAAAACTTAAATATTTGTAATTTATTAAAGAATTGCATATTGGCCTATAAAAATCATAATAATATGGTTTCTCCCACATTATTTGCTGTTGTTTATTTCCACCCATTGTAACCTACGTTTGACTGACAGCTTAATTACAGCAGCTCTGAAGCTCACTGCAGAGACCTAATCAGATCCATGTCAGATCCACATTCAGTCTGACTGGAGTTTACAGAATTACCCCCTCCCCAGACACACACACACACACACACACACGCACACACACACTCACACTCACACACACACACACACACACACACACACACACACACACACACACACACACACACACCTCTAAACCCCAGCTGGTGGACTTAACGCACAAGTAATTGAAATGTATAAATGAGCAAAAGTGAACAGAGCGATTCAATACATTTAATCCACCCAAGGCCTCTTAGAAACAGATCTCAAGCAATTTACACATTCCAAAACTTTGCAGAATACCACTTTATTTTAGCTTTAAGTTTTGCAGAACTTTTGTATGAACAAGGACAAGATTTGGAGACCTTTTATGAGCACTTTGGAGACCTTTTATGAGCACATGAAAGAGTATGCATCCTCGATGTCTTATTTTATGATCTTCACAATTTATCTCAAATCGACCAAACGTCCTCATCAAACAAAATGCCATTGAGGTTGCATTTATGTGCACCGATCTAATAAATCATTCCAACATGATTTGAAGCAGAGAGAGACAGTATTTTTAGCCCAGGCTCATTAGAAATACGTTACTCTGGATTATGCGTTGTTTCGGGTACGCTTCGCTGCTATTTTTCATGTGGCATTTCCATAAGAGGAGCTATATACTGTATCAACATCTGACTATATGAGGACTCCTGAATTTCATCTCTAGAGCTGTTGTGAGAGTTCTTTGGTAAATTATTTGAACTTTTTTAAGGAATATCACAAAATGTTCTGTCCATGTTTTAATTTAAACAATAAACCTATGTTGTGTTGTGCAGAACTTTGTCAAAAAAAAGGAATTTTTAAATATAAATTTCATTACATCTAAAAAATATTGAATTGTTAATGTTTTATGGCTTCAATTGAGGCACTAGATTGTACTAGAAGTACAATTGGAATGAAAATACCCATCTAACCACGTCAATTACAACGAATTGGTGTGATCCGACTACAATTTCATTCGGTTTGTAAGGGGTGGTTTATTCCTTTTGTAATCCGATCGAGAGGACATGTAAACACTTGATCTGGTTGAAAACAGAAACTGCAGAGTACTGCACATAGAGTAATGATGTATGATGCACAGGAAGAACTATTCTCTCTTTTCCCTCATTGTCTGTGAAACTGAGAAGGATAACGTCCCACCAGTCCTTGTTTTATACTCTCATCAACAGACGACTGGTTTTGGACTTGGGAAAAGGCGCGTTTACTACTTAATAAATAAAAGCAGCACGAGTCAACGGTTCATATGCTCATGTGCATGTCGTCGTCTACTTAGGACCTGAAATAGATAAATATTAAGTCTGCTTTTTAAAACAAAGAAAAGGAGAATGGTTAGTATGCAACAACAGCTGGAACCTCTGTATATTCATGCAGTGTGCGCATGTCAAAAGATTAAATCTGACTAGAAGCTTGTGACATAAACGCACACATCAACCCGATCACTTTATTTAGCGTTCATGTAAACACTACGTTCTGATTCACCAACCGTAACAAATTCGTTCAGATTGAAGGCAAAAGCGTCCATGTAACTACTGATTTAATACAGATGTATTATCAGAATCAATAATCTAGAAAAATTAAAACAGACAACACAGAATTTCTGAAAAAATAAAACATTTCATAGGGTCTGATTACTGTAAAATGGTTTTTGATCATTACACTAAATTAAACCATTACAACGAAAAATTTGTAAAGGCCCTATTTTTGTTAGACATTTTTAATAAATTGTAGTTAAAATGTTGTTGAAAAAATAAATTAAAGTCACTAACATTTTATGAAGCCTTAGTATAAATACATTTAGCAGAAATGTAACCAGAATTACCTATTTTTAATGAGCCTGTTTTTTTTTTTTTACTCTAGATCACACATGTACTATCCTAAAAAATAGACTTTATCAGTTCACATACTTGACCCCAAGTGAAGATAGTGCACTTTGCTTAGTGCACACACTCTTGACCCCTGTGCGTTCATCAACACAACACACAGACACACCTGCAGCATCACCCCAGGCTCCTGCTATGTCCAAATGAATGAGTGGCTCCTTTGAATAAATAACGGAGGCTGAACGCGATCAAGGGATGAGGGCAGATGGGTAATTTGATTTGTCTTGTGTGTGTCTCTCTTTCTCTGCTAATTGGCTGCGGGGGCCACAGTGGACGCCAGGTGACACGACATCATTAGGGCAATGTCAAGCAGTGCTCCATGAGCATTCCTACTCACCTAAATATATTCATGCATTACTAGCACCCACCCTCAAACACACACACACACACACACGCACGCTCGTACAAACACATTTCACTTGCAGTAAACTTCTGGAATCAGAAGGTCATGCATAAAACACGATCAGAGGACTCACAAAAACACGCACAACATGCACAAAGAGATCTCGCAACAGACAGTTGTAGCAGTAATTGGTAGGTGAGGCGATCTGTGTGTTTTCTCTCTGTTCGTTAATGCAAATGGCTTCGTCTAACGGGCAGAGCACAGTTGACTTTAGTGGGTTGAGCTCATTAAGGGTGTGACAGACCATTCACCTCTCACACATAAGCTCAGATGCCAGCGGAGAAACAATTATGTGCGCCGTCTGAGAGGCGTAGGCATACAGACGCCTCTCCAGTTCTGTGTTCATTAGATTGTGTGAGGAAAGAGAGGGACAGATGGAGGTGAAGAATAACTTAAAGAAGCAGTGCAGCCAAATTCAGTCGTTATATCTTTTGTGGAGCGTAAAAGTACTTTTTTTTTTTTTTTTATCCATTAACAAAAAAACAAAACTTTTTGTTGGAAGAACTGAAAGAACTGTTTTAAATACTTTTTATTCATTGAGGATGCATTAAACTGATTAAAAGTGAAAGTGGAAAAAAATCAATTAAAAAAAAGAATCACGGTTTTCACAAAAATATTAAGAAGCACTGTTTTCAACACTGACAAAAATAAGAAATGTTTCTTTAGCCTGTAGTAATGATGAGACTTTTTTCTCACAATTCTGACATTTTTTCTCGCAATTGACCCTTCGTAAAAGACCCGCCCCCTTTAGTTCCTGTTGCTATGTCCGACAAAGCATGCGCTCTCGCGTCACACATCAAGTCACATATTCTCTTCATACTAGTTCATTTATAGTATCAACTAAACATGAATGGACATCAGAAGGAATGTTGGTAGCACTTTATTTTACAGTAGGTGTACTTTCCTGGTACATATATAGTAAGTATGTTGTACATACAGGTAAAAGAGTGGTAACACAGGGTACTTGACATGTATGTACATGGAAACTAATATAAAGAAACACTGCTGTACTTTCCATTGGTACATACATGGTAACTACTTTGTGCATATAGACAAGTGTTGGGTAATAACGGGCACTTACTTATAGTGTCCGTATATGGTAACTAAAGGATACATTACTGTACTTACTAATGGTATGTACATGGTAACTATTTTGTACTTACAGACAAGTAAAATTCAACAGTTTTCAGTTGAATTTTTTTTAGTCAGATTTTTTTTCCTAACAGAAATGAAAATAGACACCAATGAGACAATCATTGGTATATAGAGGACACTTCTTTAACAGAATTATTGACTTTGACAAGCCATATTTAAGTTCATTTTGAAAACTCTAGAATCTTGGTTTCAGACTACAAATCTGAGCACAGTTTGAGACATTGTGAAGATCTCAGCAGAAGATCCATTTTTTCTCCATTTAATCCCATCGCTGTTTAAAAGAAACAACTGAAACATTCACTTTTGTTCTCTCCAATGGGAAATTTACATTTTTGGGTGAACTACTCCAATGAAAGTGGAAAGAAGGAACAGAATGTTCCAGAAAATTTGCTGAAGGCTGTGATTTTGCTGTAATGGAGACTCGTAGACCAGTGAATTTCATCAACCAATCACTATGGAGAGAAGCAGAGAGGCGAGAGGTGAAAGTATGGGAAATTTCGAGTACTCAGAGAGGAGAGGTTAATGGATAACAAACATGACAAAGAGCTGAGTGCATCAGTGGAGAAACCAGCGAGTGAAAAAGGATAAAGAGAAAAGAAGAGATGATGAGGAAAGAGCTTAAAGAGGGCTGTGTGAAAAAGTATCAGCGCTTTTCTCTGCTCTTCTCTCAATCTTTTCAGAAAATCATAATTAAGCAAAGCTAATTACCGGGCCCTCCCTCGCTCCCTGAACTCTTCCTTTGTAAAGCTCCTGCACTTTTGTCATCATCTTGTTTCCCAGCTGGCATCTTTCACACCGCCGTACAAAACGGCTCTGCCTGCGGTGACCTTTTCCATTAAGATATGAAAAAAGGACTTTAGAGATGTGTAAAGATAAACTCTAAACTTAAACCTGGGTTTTGACATTTTTCTGAAAAAAAAAAAAAAAAAAAAAAAAAAAACCCCAGAAGCATTTGCCAGTGCAAAAGTCGCTACCAAGATGCTAGTGTTGTGGGTGGTTTTTAGTACACTGCTTTTGTAGTTGCTAGGGCGTTCTGGATGGTTGTTTGGTGGTTCCCTATTGCGTGGTCCAAATATATAAAAGTATATTAAAATACACTGCCCAGACAAAAAAATGGGCAAATGCATCAGAGTCTATGAATGAATTATTGCAGTGATTATTATGTCGCATTCATGTAATACTCTTAAGAGTGCTTAACTTACATTGTCAATACAATATCTTGACAACAAAATAACATCAAAACAAGAGGTGCATCATTTTTTGGTTAAGACCTTGACAATGCTAGTATTGAGCACTCTGTAGAATCAATGAATTTAAGGTCTAGACTCAGAGGTCCCAATTCATGTGTAAAAATGATTATTCATGCTTCCTCCCAACCATTCTTTCTCAATTTGAGCCTGATGAATCTTGATATTGTCATCCTGGAATATGGCCATGTTTTCCTACATGGTTGTTTAAGTCATGAAAAGCTTTTAGGGTTAGAGGAACTGTTGCCAAACATGTAATATTCTAGAAACATAATAATCACTGCAATAATGATCCAATCATAGACTCTTAAGCCAATTTAAATCCAAACAGCAACTCTTTTTGACTGGGCAGTCTATATTAAAATAGAAAACATTTATTTTGAATTGTAATAATATTTCTTAATATTACTTTTTAATGTATTTTTTATTAAATAATTGCAGCTTTGGTGAAACATAACTGAGTCCACAAACTCAAAAAAGAGTTTTTTGTCTGTTTTACGTTACCCTAGAATAGATTCAGTTACTTATAAAAGTAATATCACACCTCTCCTCATATCATGCCTGACACAATTGGTTAGTGTCAGTAAACTAATGTCTGTTCTTGGTGCCAGACACCTTGACTGGCATGAGTGGACTTAAAGGGACACGATAAAATAAAATGTTACAGAACGGCAGGATATAAAGTTTAAAATGTATTTAAACTACAGATAAACTGTATTCTACTGAGACTATGGTAGTATACATTTATAGTTGTGTTAAACAGCCCAATTCCAGGCAGGTGGCATTTAAGAGCTATATAAAACAGAACAGCTACACTGGGCATTTACACGTACAACACCAACTGCTCTTAACTACCATTTGAAGCCATGTCATGAATGGGGAGCAATCAAACATACAACAGAGGAGCACAAAGCCAGAATCGCACCTACAACAATGCCAGACTTCATGAATGTAAGAATATGCATACAAAATCTGAAAAAGTCAGACTTTTGAGATTGGACAAATGTTTTATAAGAAGGTGGGGTAATGTAATAATCACCAGAGCTTCTCTTCCAGTCACATCAGATTTAGCCATGAACGTAATCTTCCAGACTTTAAACAGACTGTACATTCCCATGCTGTTAAAGATTAGAGCATTTTTTATGTTCAATAAACTGGAATGAAAAAGTAAAGAGATCCTGAAAAGAAATCCCATGTGTAAAAATCTTTGAATCTTCTATCAGAGCTCCAGCCTGTCAGCCACACACTTTTTCCAGAATGAGGCTGATACCGAAACTTTCATTTTTGGTACTTGCCAATATAGAGTACTGATACACACGCGCACACGCGCACACACACACACACACACACACACACACACGTAACGTGTTAATGCTAAACGAATTAAGCCAACTAATTTGATTCATATTCTTTTGATTTCTCTACCTTATAAATGTATAATATATATATATATATATATATACGCACATAATATACATTTATTAGGTAGAGAAATCAAAAGAATATGAATCAAATTGTTGGCTTAATTCGTTTAGCATTAACATGTTTTAATTATGGCTGTTAAAATGTATTGTAGGAGCTTCTGTTATACTTTCACTGCTCATTCTATTGCTCTATCATATTTTATCTTTGATTTAACAGCACAGTGAATATTTAGAGCTGCTCCAGCAGGGCTCAAAGTTAAGGATTTTTTTTGTCTAGTATTTTTTTTTCTTTTTTTAGAATGTTTATTAGGCTGCTGCATGTATCTAACATACTGTTACACATGCGTTTTCTTTTTCGACTGTTTATGTTCATTTAAGACATAACGTTTCACAATGATACTTGCAGAAATGGGTATTTTGACATAATTCTGTGTTAATTTGTCAGAAAGAGAACTCAATTAAGTAAGCTATTCGCGCTCTATGTGAGAGGCAGCTTTCTGGGCGCGCTCTTTAGATGTTTGCACTTCTTGAAAAGATCATGTGATTAATACGCCGCTTGCAATGTAGGGAATTACTCATTATACATAAATCATGTAAAAGTTCATGTTTTTACTCATGATTTAGTTTTAATCCAAATGAAGCATGTATGTTGAGTGATCAATCAACAACACCGTATACACGCTGCATGGTATCGGTTTTTGGTATAGGAGCATTTTAATGACTAGTATGAGCACACGAATGCAGTATACTGATATTGGTGCATCCCTAGTTTTAGTGGTTGCTCTAAGTACTTTTTATATTGAACAGAGTTTGCATATAGATGTTATGACATTGCTATGCCTTTATTTAAGGCTCACAGAAAAAAAAGGTTTAAAAAAAGTATATCATTTTAATATAACTATTAATATATTAAATATTATACAGTACTTTTGAAATGTTTAGAATTAAATTTGACAATTATATATTAAAATGATTCAGTGGTGTACAATGTGCAAATATATTTATTAAGAACCAGTTTTCAATTCCCAACCTTGTTTAGCAACATCTCTCCAAGCTCTTCTAATGCTGTGAGGTCCATTAGATCTCTGTTAAAACCCCTCGACAATCAATACCACTCAGTTTAACCTCAAATATGCTGCACATGTAACGGATTCACATAGTCAAGTAAAGCTTGTGGATAAAGTAACACTGTTGTGATTCTGCTTGATCCATCAGGCTTAGCGATGGGTGAGAAGCCTCATGCAAAGCAAAGACGCACTTCCTTTTTCTCTGAGATTCTGTGGGAAAATGATGCTAATTTATCTCGGCAAGCCTCGGCAGTCACTCAATCTACACGGCAAGGGTCAATGGAGGAACAAAAAGGAGATGAGGAGAGAGCAAACAAACAGACAGCAGAGAAACATGGTTGTCAGACGGACTTGTCAACTCCTACTGTCCAGGAACGCCTGGACTGGTCTTTAGCATCGATTGATGGAGGCCAACTAAGGTCTGGGTGAAAAACTGAGAAGAGGTGAGGATTCTATTTAACTCTTCAAGTGTCAAAAAAACTGTATTACTGAATTAAATGAAAAAAGAGTACAGAAAGAGCTGAGACACTAAAAAGGGCTTTTCAAAATAATTGAGCGCCTGTGAGGAAAAAGAAGGAAAATATCAGTTAACAGTTTTTCCCACTCAGACAGCTAGTGAAAAGTGAGCGGTGAGGACAGATTTGGCCAATATATATTTTGTGGATTTGTGACATCAGACAAATTCAGATGCAGGACGACTTGTTATATTTTATTTAAAGACACACTGTTTTTGATTAAAATAACCTACATCTATTTCTATAGCACCTACACCTTATTTTAAAAAATAAAATAAGAAGGTGCAAAATAAGAATGGAAATATAAGTAAATCGTTTATTTTGGTTTGTTCATTGTGTGACTAATCCATCAGTTCACATTACTTTGAATGTTTTCATAATTTTAAAATTTTCAAAAATAAACAACTTTTTTCCCCCACTGTACTCCAATGGGTGAGGCAAACAATATTAATAAATAATAGCATAGCCTATATTTTCTTATCCAATTAAATCCCTACGGATAAACTCAAGCCCTGTCCTACATTGTCTCCCCACAGAATATTCAGTTTCACCTGGAAATTTGTCAAATTATGGAAGTCAAATGCTTTGCAAGTGCAATTTCTTGTTGTCTTTAAGCAGTAGTGTAGAAAGAATGAGGGTACCTCAACGAGACATTAAAATAGTCTGACAGGACCAATGAGCCCAAGCTTAAGTGTGTCCCATTTACCTGTAAACTCTTTTTTCCCCCTGAATTATCTGTCTTCATTTCTTTCCCAGTGCATGTGGTGTTCATCTTTTTCTGCCCTTCTCTCTCAGTTTTCTTCAACTGTATAAATCTCCACTTTTTCAGCCCTGCTCTTCAGCTCTTTCAATTTGTCATTTTCTCCCTCCAGCACCTTTTCTCCTCTGTGATGTGCCCTAAAACGTCTCCTGGTTTCGCAGCTGTTGTGCTGAGAGCTCAACTCAGCAGAAACGCAGGTCCAGGGGAGAGCGGTAGAGCACGACTCAGCGCTTCCTCAATCATCTCTCTATAGACCCTCTAATCGCACACAAACACTGACACACATATAGATATATCACACCTGCCAACTAGGACTGCATTTAATAAGTAAAAAAATATTATTAATAATATTTTAAAATAATAAAATAATATATATACAATCAACACATGTAAATGAATTTGCTGTGAATTGGATTAAAAGGGAAGCATTTCAACTGAAGTGCCAACATAGTTAATTAGATTCAAATCATAAAATCCAGTAAAAATGTAATTAGAAATATTCCACATTGTTTTTTAAATAATAAACACAAGGAATAAGGGTCACCCTTTACAATGTCCCATTAGTAAACATTAGTTAATAAATTAAATATTAACTAACAATGAGAAATACATGTCTTACAGTATTTATTAATGTTTGTTAATGTTAGTTAAAAGGTTAGTTAGTTAATAAAAAGACAACTGTTCATATTAGCTCAAGTCCATGAATTAATATTAAATGACATTAAAAAAATAAAAACTGGCAGCTCCAGTTGAAAAAATTAAAAGATTAATCCTGAACTATTGAAACTATGTATAAACCAATCAATTAAAAAGGAATTTATACCTGTATTATATTATGCTTTGGCCAGACTGGTCACATCAGACCAGTGGTTTGGAAAAAGAATGGATAATTGATTCAGCTGTGGGGAATTCATTCAGTGACCTCACAGGGCATTATGGGCATTCTCTAGTCGTTGAATATACATTAGCTGTACATATGTTATTGCAATGCATTGTGGGATTTAATGAGTGGACTCCATAACATCCATAGTTCCAGACAACACTACAAATTGCTTTTTCCTTCAAATAGTGCCCCATTTAAGGGTTTAGGGGCGATTTCGGACACAACCTTAGTTTTCATTGTCTGTATTTGCCTGTGTTCGAGTCATTCATTAGTTGTCATGGTTTATAATTAGTTCTCACCTGTTTACTGTTCGGTTGATTATTATTCTCAGTGTATCTAAGTGTATTTAAGCCCTCTGTTACTTCAGTTCATTGCCTCATTGCCACATATCAGAGACAACTTTTGATTTTAATGTTTTAGTAAATTTTTAAATTAGCATTAACAGAGATTAATAATTTTATGCATTAATAATTGTTTGTAGTATTTTTCTTCGTTCGTTCATGTTAAATAATGTTAATAGATCATGTAGTTTAAAATCAGGACAGAAGTGGTTGAATGTGGACAAAAGAGACCAGGTGAAAAAGGGTATGTGTCTCCCTTGTACAATTGTGAACCGATCGACAAAACTGTTTCTTAATACCAGGTGTAAAAAGGGCCATAGATTTGAATTGATTCACTGAAGCATTTTGAAGTGATTGACACAATGACCATTTGAAATAACTCAAGGGATGAATCAAATTTACCAATTCTAGCATTCTAGTTCCAACTTCAAAAAGTTCCAAATATACATATATATATATATATATGTACATATTTAATATATATCTCCCAGCCCTGCAACCCGTCCACATTGTTTTGTTATCAAAGTGAGGACATTCCATAGGCGTAATGGTTTTTATACTGTACAAACTGTACATTGAATCCCCCTACACTACCCCTACCCCTAAACCTACCCATCACAGAAAACATTCTGCATTTTGTTTAGTATATTTTAAAAAACTATTTTAAATATGAGGACTCATGAAATGTACTCATATTTCATGTTCACGTTGTAATACCAGTGTAATACCCATATCATTATACAAATTTGTGTCCACGATCACAAAAACGTACACACACACACACACACACACTTTTATGTTTTATAGGGACTCTCCATAGACATTGGTTTTTATACTGTACAAACTATATATTCTACATCTACACCTACCCATCAGAGAAAACCTTCAACATTTTTGCATTTTCAAAAAAACATAATTTAGCATTATTTATCAGCTGTTTTCCTCATGGGGACGAAAACACGACCACACAATATCATTTCTGGTATTGCCATCCTTGTGGGACATTTTGTCCCCGTAATATATGGTAAACCAAGACCACACACACACACACACACACACACACAGATCAGGAGAAACCACACTTGCACACAGGCACTGAAACTCTTGCCCACACCTGCACAAATACACAGTCGTACCTGGAAGGGTCCACTGGGATAGATCTCAGCATCTGCCTTCCTCCATTCGGGCCCCTGGTGTCCGGAGAGGGTCCAGACAGCAGAATCCACAGTGGCGATGCTCTTCACCCTCATCAGAACATTGAGTGTGCCTACAGACACAAACAAAACACAGCAGAGTTTAGAGGAACTGTGACCTGCACTTTCTGGGTTGTGCGAGCACTTCTGGTTCTGAGCTTTAGACCATGGGCATTAAAGGGATTGTTCACCCAGAAATGATTTACTCCACCTCAAGCCTTCCTAGGTGTATTTGTTGTTTGTTTCAGACAAACACAACCAGAGATATATTTAAGAATATCCTTAGTCCTCCAAGGTTAATAATACTATGTGTTGTGCATCATGGTGTAGTGTAGAATGTCATGGCATTGAAAAAGTATAAAGTTTTATAAAGTTTTGAATAAGGATACTTGTCTTACACAAACACATTGATTTGCTTCAGAAGCCTTCATTAACCCCCTGGAGTCATATGGATTTATTAAAATTTTTAAAGCATTATAACCATTATAACCACTTTTCAACCATTCAGAAACAATTATGTCTTTTAGAAAACAATAAACTTTATTTGTGCACTTTGATTTTTAAAACTTTGCATTCACAAACACCTGTATCGCACACTGCACGAAAGGTAATATTCAATAAATCATAATAAGGCCACTTGGAATATTCTGCAACTGAAAAGTGTATTCTTTTATTTTATTTTCAAGCTTTGTTTTGCATTATACGATTAAGCATATGTTTTCAACAACCTGTTATATGTTGCAGATCTCAGCACTGGACAAAAACTCTTGAGTGGTGAGGGGATTTTAACTTAAACATGTCTGATAGGTCATTGCGTTCAAGGACTCACCCGATATGTTTATAATTGGCAGCATTGCTCATCGATGCAAAAATATGTTTTAAATAGAAAAATATATTTATATTAGTGTTGACGCTCTCATGAGCACAATCACCAAATCTGTTCAGTTTATGATCAGTTTATGAGAGTATTCGCGAGAGTGCAGAATGCGCACTGAACAAAACTCTGGAGTTTCAGTGATAATCCTAACGCCTCTGATTGACCATTGCATTTATAAGCTCAACAGAGATGTGCGTGATTGGTTATAGTGCGTTTAACTGTAAAACGCATAAAGGTATGATCCAACATGAGCAGATCTAAATTTAATGCCACAATTGACACTTTTGATTTAATTTTCATTTTCACTTTATTAATACATTTAGTTTAAATGCGCATGTGCATTTTATTGCCAAAGTCCCCGCTAAGCCTTCCCCAGCCTTACACACGCTCCGCCTATACCCATCAGATCATTAAAAGTGCAGAGCTGTTTAAAGCTTGGAGAACCAGGATGTGACAATATGAAAAATGTATTTATATTTATCAGACGGTCTGTGAACACATTGAATGTAGTGCTTCGTAGACAACAAAGCAGAGACATCTTAAAAACACTTAGATTATGTGAGGTTTAAGTGCTTATTATGAATGTCAGTATTGAAATCTGTCACAGACACTGAACTCTCTTTCTCTCACACACACACACACACACACACACACACACACAGATGACTGAAGGCAGTAAGGCCAAGTGGCACCTTTATGACTCATGCATTAAATTATTACTCTGACTTTGTGCTTAAGGGATAGCAATATATTATTCAGTTGCACTTTGGAACAGAAAGAGAGCCAGAAAGAGAGAGAGAACAAACTTTTGTAGTGCCTCAAATGAAGCTCTGGCTGTGAACGTTAAAACACACACACACTTTCACTAATGTTTCTAAACTTTTACCCGACAGTCTATACACTGCTCATGACATGTACACATAGAAGATAAAAGCAGACGGGTCCAGACGACCAGCCAGGCTTCACATCGTTACTTATTCAGGAACAGCAGATATAAATGAATAACACAATGGAGAAGTGGCACACAGAAACATTAACAAAGCAAACAGATGGTACTGTGACAAAGTGGCCCACTCAAAGTACAAACCGCAGCCTAATAAACTCATCTAAAGCTGTCTGAACAATATCAGCAGATACAGACCGTAAATACATAAATCCCCAGAGGCAGTTACCTAAATATTGACAGTTTAGAGTCTGGTTCACACAGAAACCGTTTTTGCTGTTAAAAATGCGAGATGCTGGTCAGTGTAACTTGAGTGACATGTTTTTAGAATAACATGTCATTCACGAGATGTGGCAAAAGAAGCAAGCGCAATGGTTAAAGATGTCCATCCAATGGTAAAGCACAGTGTGTGAACGGCTGCTTACATGTCTAATTCTCTATTAAAGCTGTTGTTTCTTTCTGTTCTAATATCTCAGCTTAATGTAAGCCACCTGTAGTACTACATTGTGGCATTTTCAACATTTGCATGCCCTGGTGTCATTGGCTCAACCAATGAAAACTAAAACTATGAAAACAAACATTTGTCATTTGAAATCAAATAAAACTTAAGTGAAATAAAATATATAATAAAAACTATGAGATGAAAAAACATGGAGCTAGTTGTATTGTTAAATGCTAAATATTCTATAGTTGCCTTGACAAGACTTTTTTAAGTTCAAAAGACTACCTGGATCTGCAGTCAAATCCTTGGAACAAACATATAATCCTCAACTGCAATCCAGGACGACATTAAAATAAACCATCCACTTGTTCCTGACACTGGTTTCTTTCTGAAGATAGTGCAGAGACACAAAAGAGCTGTTTAGACAGGAATTAGTCAAAGCGAACATTCCTTCAAACTTCTATTTACTTTGTCCTCCTGTTGGCAGACTCAAGCATATATGTCAGAAACGGAATGCGAATCTGTAGACCATATCCAGTGTAGACAGCATCAGTTCTTATATTGGGTTCTATTTGCTTTTGACACAACGCTCACATCCAGTGTAGGTCAATGTTTTTATCGTTCATCAGCTGGATAAAATCCTTCTGAAAGTGATTCCAACGTCATTGTTTCTCTGTGCAATAACTATAAAGATAACAGTAAAGATACAGTTCTAAAAATCTTTCTCAATATTAAAGAATAGCAGAGTTCACAGCACAGCTATAATGATAAGTAATACTGTAGCTGTGGTGTGAACTCTGCTATTCTTTATTGCTCTTGGTGTGAACCGGCCTTTAGACTTAGACGTTTTTTGAAAGTTAAACTTCTTTTAACTTAAGCAAGGCATTGTTAAAACGCCTTCTTATTCATGAGATGCTGCAAAAGGTGCCATACGCAAACGCAACTGTCAAAACAGGTCAGTCTAGAGACAAACAATGGAAAAGCAGCCCAGAAATGCATTCTAGTGGCCCCAAAGACGGAACAAACAGGCCATTCATTCCTGTACCACCACATAAAGTGTGCATCACTAAACAACAACAAGGACTGACAAAACACCTTGTCAAGCCACTGCTGTCACCCGCTAACAGGAGTAGGGTCACACTCTGATGGTGTAATGAGTGAAGGATCTAATGGACTGACTGGTGCTGTGATTGACTTCTGCTCTAATGGATCCACTGGCTGCTGAACTCCTTTGTAATGAACTTCAAGCCTAATAAACTTGTGGTCTAATAGAACATGCTATTGTGTTGCTCTTGATGAAAAATCGAACAGAGTACTGCGATAGTAGAGAGAGATTACCTTGTCTTACTGTGTGGATAGGAAGGCGAATGATAGAAAAAGACAACATGAAATCAAAATTGACTACTTAACTTACATACTTTCAGGGGTCTATGTTAATCCAATATATTAGCCTAATGGCAGTGTGTTTATGGCATCCAATCAATCCTGTTAATCCTGAAGTTTAAAAAAAAACTAAATAAAAAAATATATAAGCTAGAAGAGGATATAAGAAGAAATATTATTATTACATTTATAATTTTTAAATTCAACAAGTAAATATTTTTTAAGGGATATTAAAGGGAAATTAAGGGATAAAAGAAGAGAAGGAATAATAATAAATACAATGACTAAATATATAAAAACAAAAATACAACAGATAAAGGAAGAGGAAATACAAAAAAATAAATGAATTATCGCTATTAAATACATAAACTAAAAAGGCTTTTTTTTTTTTAAGTTGATAATTTTCACAAAACTTTCATGGCCCCCAGAATATTTTGTTCTATGAATATCGGAACATACAATATATCCAAAAAAACCCAAAAAACTGGTCTAACTAGCGTCATGCATTCTTTTTGTTTCAATTGCATTCTGTTGGTTTCATAAAAGTTTCATTAAAAAAATAACATTTTGAAGTTGAGAAAGCTGAGAAAATTGCATTTTTGTCAAAGAAAATCAAAACATAGATGGAGTAGATCGAGAGTTAAAATAGATTGTCAAATTAGACTATCAAATCAGTTAAAAACACAAATATGTGCCTTCACCATCTAACCAGATAAACCCAATCATATATATATATATATATATATATATATATATAGAGAGAGAGAGAGAGAGAGAGAGAGAGAGAGAGAGTGAGAGAGAGAGAGAGTGAGAGAGAGAGAGAGGGGGGGGGATCTCTCCGTCAGTAGACTAGTAGAGATTTATTGATCCAGTCAAGTAATGCAAAGGTTTTTCAGTAGGACTATCAAACAGAGACAAGCCTCCAGATAACTAAATATACTCCAAACACACACACACAGAGAGAAAGAGAGAGATGTTAGAGATGTTACACTACATGCTGTGATCAGATCTGTCTCCATGCAGGTTCAATCAATCAAATAGCTCAAACATGTAAGCATAAGAGACCTTTTTGAGAAACATTTTTAAAAAATCATGCCAACTCTAAACTTTTGAACGGTAGTGCATATATTATGTGCTTTATGTTGTTCTGCAAACAGCACATGGCTAAAGTCTCAATGTGCTGATTTAGCTCTGCCGAATCTAATGGTAGTGTGGCATAACCAACGCAGAGCTAATCTCTTCAATTGCTAATTGGGATGTAATCAAATATAAAGCAATCACAGTGGCGCAAATAAAAGTCTAAACTCTCATACTGCTAATGAGATTGTAATTTATGGCCAGCATAGAGTGGCTAACACAGCCCTGCACATTAAGTTTGCTAACAGGGACGTCTGTCTCTCAGTAGGACGTCTCATGTAATGAGAGTCGAGCCAGCTGTGCCTCCCTCTCAGTTTAGCATCTGTGCCCACAGTGCCGCCTACATGCCATTGCACAGGCTAATGATTAGCAGATTAGTGTACACAGGCAGTAATCAGCAGATATGACGCCAACATCCAGCCTATAGCAGATAACTGCAAACAGTCACGTGAAGGACAGAGATAGCCTTGCAGAAAACTGTTTAAACTAGCCTGGTCAAGCTGATTATGCCAATCTCTTCTGATGGTTTGATGACGGTTTTGGACAAGGAGTTCAGTAATACCACACCAGCAAACCATCTAATTTAGTTTAAACTGTTTTGTTTTTTGTTATTTTTTCTAACAGGGATTATGAACTAAACGAAAGAAAAATACACCGATCTGGCATAACATTATATGTCTCCCTTTTGCTGACCCGTCAAGGCATGGACTCCACCATACCCCTGAAGGTGTGCTGAGGTATCTGGCACCAAGATGTTAGCAACAGATCCTTTAAGTCCTGTAATTTGAGAGGTGAGGCCTCAATGGATCGGACTTGTTTGTTCAGCACATCCCACAGTTGCTCAATTGGATTGAGATCTGGGGAATTTGGAGGCCAAGTCAACATCTCAAACTCTTTGATGTGCACCTCAAACCATTCGTGAACCATTTTTGCTTTGTGGCAAGGCACATTATCCTGCTGAAAGAGGCCACAGGCGCCAGGGAATACAGTCTCCATGAAAAGGTGTACATGATGTACATGCTTAGGTAGGTGGTATGTGTCAAAGTATCATCCATATGGATGGCAGGACCCAAGGTTTCCCAGCAAAACATTGCCCAAAGCATCACACTGCCTCTGCCGGCTAGCCTTGTTCCCCTAGTGCAGCCTGGTGCCATGTGTTCCCCAGGTAAGCGATGCACACACACCCGATCATCCACGTGACGTAAAAGAAAACATGATTCATCAGACCAGGACACCTACTTCCATTGCTCCATGGTCCAGTTCTGATGCTCACGTTTCCACTGTTGGCACTTTTGGTGGTGGACAGGGGTCGGCATGAGCATCCTGAATCGTCTGCGGCTATGCTGTGTATTCTGACACCTTTCTATCAGAACCAGCATTAACTTCTTGAGCAACTTGATCTACAGTAGCTCGTCTGTTGGATCGGAGCACACGGGGAAGCATATAGGATTTTTAGATGCAAAAATAGTAGAAATTGTAAGGTGAAATTATTTACTGCATTATGGGATTCCCTTATACACCAAAGAAGCCTTAACATCGAATGGGTTCCAATTCTCTGCATTAAAAGTGGCCAGAACACATTTTGGAACACCGTTAATCTCATCTGTTTAATGCTGTGATGACACCCAACTTGATTTTAGCACTCCAATGTAAAATGAAGGTTAAAGGAGCAAATAAAAATACTAAATACTCTAAACCAGCAAAACTCACTTAAAAGCAGACAGAGACTAATACTGTATGATGGGTAAGAGAGCTTTAGTAGACAGCTTGAGTTGTGAGGTTATGTGCATGTGCACCCTAGGGTGATTTTGATCATGATTAATGTGATTCGCCTTTCGATTTTAATTTTCATTAAGGACCTGCTGTCCTCTCCGACTCCTAAATAGCAATGGAATTAATAAAACATATCCTTTGAAATATATAGTGCAGGCCTGCAGCAGAGAATCCAAAATGCCTTCAGAAAACGGAACAGATTGAAGTGTGTTCTGTGTTCACCAGCCACCCCCCATCGCGAGCCCAGCCCGTGTCATGAGTGGCAACTGGCAAATAATTAGACGTGCTCGTCTCATTAGAACAGGAGAAAGACAGTGGAGAAACACAGGTAAAAGGAATGAGCTGGAGTGAAAGCAAAGCAGACAGACAGTCAGAGACACAGAGAGAGAGAGAGAGAGATGTAGAAGAAGAGAAAATGAGAGAGAGAAGCACAATTTATGAGCCGTTAATAGGCTGATAAAGTCTGAAGAAAGAGCACCGCTAAAAGTGAGGGAAAACAGGAAGTTCGGTTACTTTATTTGTCAAGCTGAAATATGAGGAAAACAACAACAAAAAACTTTTGGTCTGCTGTCGAAACTTTGGTTGAAAGAGCTTTCTGTGATAAGTCCTTAAATTAATGAGCAATTAAAGTCTATGTGTACAAGTGTGTATCAGAGTGTGTGATAACAGGTGGTTCCCAGATAGTCACAGCTCTTTAAACCCCATCAAGAACACCCATTAAACACTGTTCGTGTTGCATTTATCAAATTATAAGAACTTTATTTACTGATTATGAGTCATTTATGCCTTTGAGGTGCTAAAAGAGAGGTTTTGTCATCAAACTATAGTAAATTCATACCACCCACACATACATCCTGCACAAACAAACACATATCTAGAAGGCTCTGCTTCAAACGCAGTCTGGTGTCTAATTAAAAAGCATTTTAGAAGCGATTCAGAGGCTAATTCTAGCTAGCTTTTTAAGAGACCTTTTTTGGTAGCATTCTAAGCGGACATTCACACAGGACATGCTATTGCAGTACAAAGCAGGTAAACATGGTGCAGAGGAATGAACATTTTTAAAAGTTGAACGACAGTCTAAAACTTTTTTTGGTTACAAATGATCCAAAATCAATTATTGAGCAACTACATAACCAGCCAGTGTTCAAAACGATCTCCTTACCTTAGCCTGATTCACAGCGGTAAGCTTGCAATAATGTTTTTTATCGAGTATGAGTTTCCGTTTACGTCATTAGGTCACGTCTGTACACATGAAGAAGGAGTCCCAGACGCTTTTACAGCAGCTGTAATAATTAAGCTTGTCATTTTGATGGCGGATTGTAATGAAAAACTGTAAAGACAACCATCAATGACAACAGATGTAAAAGAAGACTTCAGACTGCGGATTGGCTACTAGCAGAAATGGGAATGCGACCAGGCCCATTTGAAAACAAGAATAAAAATATGATCATAGCTTTTGAAAGGTGGCATGAACTCTGTGTTTTGAACAGGTTTTAAACTGACACAGAGATTGCTTTTTTCTGCTGGTAAGAAAAAGCAATTACAAATTGCAATTAAAAATTGCAGGTAATACACTTTAATGGTTTATTGGGAAGATAATGCTAATTAAACTATGCTAATACACACTAAATACACGTAGTCACACAATGTTGATGTTGTAAACATTAACAATTTGAGAACAAAGTATAACAATAATAATAATTTGCAAGGTTTGAAAATATGAGCTAACTTTGCGATTGTTAGATTTAATCACCATTAATCAAAACAAAAGTGACAGACATGTTACTTACTTGCTCAGATGGCATTTTCCAGTGTAACTTATTATTTAGGTCGTACTTCCAAGATGTAGTATCTGTAATTCCAAAGTATAGTATCCACACCGTTGCGGTGACTGACAGCCAACACATACTCTTCAAAACTTTAGATTCATCCACGCTGAGTGCACAACCCAAGTAAAATTATATATCGACAAATAACTGCAATTGCAGGTTTCAAACAGAGATGGCGACAAAGAGGCGAAACTTACGGACTGCAGCTTTAATTTGAATTGACACGGTGTCTTAAAAAAAGTGTCAACAGTCTCAGATGCCAACTAAGCATGTCACCATTAAACAACAATGAAAATGTAGTGCAGGATGATAGAACGTGTCCTGTGTGAAAGGCCCCTGCAGCGTCGCATATTTATTTAACATAAAAGACAATACCATAATATATTGTGACAAATGATAAAAAAAAAAATAAATAACGTAGCGTATATAAAATGTTAATCTAATTACAGATGGACTATTCTGCCCATTCTTATAGAACGTGTCCTGTGTGAAAGGCCCCTGCAGCGTTACATATTTATTTAACATAAAAGACAATACTATAATACATTGTGACTAATGAAAAAATAAATAAATAAATAATGTAGCGTATATAAAATGTTAATCTAATTACAGATGGACTATTCTGCCCATTCTTACAGAATTACTACTGTGTAACACTGTCTTGGAGCAAAGAGAATAGACAGATGTCACTTTGAAACAAACCTTAATGTTTTAACAGTCATGATAAATAAGTAATGGATGTGTGGATGACATCACCTCTCTCTCCAACTGTCTGTGTCCTTCACTGTCTTTGACCTTCTGGTGAAAGCTACTCATAAAGCACTGTAGTTTCCCTGACAGATTCAGCCCAGTGCTGCTGCGGTAAAGGAGAACATGTTTATATACTTCAGCTTCTAACTGGGGTGTGCTGTGTCTTGAAACGTGTATGCACACACACAGATTTCTGCAGGGAAACAACGTCATCAAGCTTCCAACCTATCATATTGAGGCCACTTTCCACTATCCAATTAAATCTCCAAGAACACAACAGCAAAATAACAGGTAACCAAAGTAAAATAGGTTTTGTCTCTCTGAGATGGTGGGAATTCAAACTAGGGTTAAAGGCTTACCAATATGTTTTCCGTTCATGTTGTAGTAGAAGGACACACAGTAGGGGGTTCTGGTCGTCCCTGTTGGTCCTCGCGCTGCTGTCACGTTGTACAGTGGAGAGAGCAGACGAGCTCGGTCCCCAGCCTGACGCGGCCGGGACGTCTCAATGTACATGTAGTAACCTTTATTTTTAGATGGAAAGTACACATGTGTTACCACAGGGTTTCTCAAAGAAGGCACAAGGTAATGAAATAAAAAGAAAAATTCTGAAAAGGTGCTTTGGAATGATGTTTAGTTTGAAAAAGTTGCAATTGAAATATATTTAAATTGAATACAAAAAGTTTCATTTCAGATGTATACATTCATAATACTCTAATAGTGGGTAGAAAATAGTCCGCTTTTGGTGTGTGTTGGTAGATAAGGATATATTTGTGTGTGTTTTTACCTTCTTTCGTCCCACTCCGGTCCATATCAGGCCCTGTATTAACCGACCGTTTGGGATTCTGGGTGAGATGGTTCTGTCTGGTCCAGTCAAACACATCGCCGCGGTCTTGAGTGAACCCACATATCCTAATATCCTCAAATCCACACACATGATCTACACACATGAAAACAAGAGAAGGAATCGAGATTCATCTTGCTAGTTTGTTGGCACTAACTGCATGTAATGATTAAAGTCGAAACACATTCTACGCAAGCTCATGAATGCAAGAATGGGATACTGAACATTAAAATATGTTGAAGCACAATTTATTAGCATTGATGCAAGGGGAACTATAGCGGCCATTAGTGAAAACTGTAAACTGTAAACTTCTCAGTTCGTTTTCTCGTTGAGGTCAAATATTGCCCCGTATGAAGCGTTACAAATGGAAAATCGTTTTTTAGAAGTGCAATAGACATCAGAATGACTGTGGGTGTGCAATCTAAAGCTGACATGATAGCGTAAGAATGCAGCTAAATCTGTTAAGCATGGCTGAGCATTCGCTCTTGCGTTTGTGTACATTCATAAAGTATGTTTTTATGAGCAAATTTGAGTAGAGGGTCTGAAGGTTTGAATATAAGGAGTTCTCTCGACAGGTTCCTCTGGAGTACTGAAATACTCTCAGTATATTGTTCACAGTGATTCACAGTGATTACCCTCATTTAACAAACACAGAATACAGAATACTGTAGTTAGTCTCCCATAACGTCTCCATTCACACTTAAATGGCTGATTAACTCGTTCTCCATGTGTGAGAGAAGGCAGAACGAATGAATGGAGAAGAATCCAGGATTTCCGTGTTGTGGCTTGAAATAAATCACCATTCTCTCTCCTCCACAAGCATCCAGCTCTTCAATTTACTCTGCTGATCTCCAGTCTGTTTTAATTTATGTTTTTTTTTTTCTTTGTACTTCTTTGGCAAAGCTCTGAGCTTATGCTGCCAGGAGAACTGTGTTGAATTTAATTGGGAAGAACTGAAAGGCAGGGCAAGAGCGAGATGGGAGGACGGTTTAGAGGAGAGAGAAAGACAACACGCACAAAACCATCATGGAAAGAAAAAGTAAAGAACTGTCTTACCTGAAGGTCTTGGATAAGTGTAGGCTGCAAGAAAAAAGAAATTAAGGTTAAAAAACAAAACTAATATAATATATGTATATATACAGTGGTTACGGAAAGTATTCAGGCCCCCTTAAATTTTTCACTCTTTGTTATACTGCAGCCATTTGGTAAAATCATTTAATCATTTTTTTCCCTCATTAATGTACACACAGCACTCCATGTTGACAGAAAAACACAGAATTCTTGACATTTTTGCAGATTTATTAAAAAAGAAAATATCACATGGTCCTAATTATTCAGACCCTTTGCTGTGACACTCATGTATTTAACTCAGGTGCTGTCCATTTCTTCTGATCATCCTTGAGATGGTTCAACACCTTCATTTGAGTCCAGCTGTGTTTGATTATACTGATTGGACTTGATTAGGAAAGCCACACACCTGTCTATATAAGACATTACAGCTCACAGTGCATGTCAGAGCAAACAAAGGAACTGCCTGAAAAGCTCAGAGACAGAATTGTGGCAAGGCACATATCTGGCCAAGGTTTGAACCTTCCTAGAGCTGGTCATCCGGCCAAACTGAGCTATTGGGGGAAAGATGAGAGAGTAAAAGAAGAACCCAAAGATCACTGTGGCTGAGCTCCAGAGATGCAGTCAGGAGATGGGAGAAAGTTGTAGAAAGTCAACTATCACTGCAGCCCTCCACTAGTCGGGGCTTTATGGCAGAGTGGCTCGACGGAAGCCTCTCCTCAGTGCAAGACACATGGAAGCCCGCATGGAGTTTGCTAAAAAACACCTGAAGGACTCCAAATGGTGAGAAATAAGATTCTGTGGTCTGATGAGACCAAGATAGAACTTTTTGGCCTTAATTATAAGCACTATGTGTGGAGAAAACCAGGAACTGCTCATCACCTGTCCAATACAGTCCCAACAGTGAAGCATGGTGCTGGCAGTATCATGCTGTGGGGATGTTTTTCAGCTGCAGGGTGTTTTTCAGCAGCAGGGACAGGACGACAATCCTGCAATCGAGGAAAAGATGAATGTGGCCAAGTACAGGGATATCCTGGACGAAAACCTTCTCCAGAGTGCTCAGGACGTCAGACTGGGCTGAAGGTTTACCTTCCAATAAGACAATGACCCTCAGCACACAGCTAAAATAACCAAGGAGTGGCTTCACAAAAACTTTGTGACTGTTCTTGAATGGCCCAGCCAGAACCCTGACTTAAACCCAATTAAGCATCTCTGGAGAGACTTGAAAATGGCTGTCCACCAACGTTTACCATCCAACCTGACAGAAGTGGAGGATCTGTAAGGAGGAATGGCAGAGGATCCCCAAATCCAGGTGTGAAAAACTTGTTGCATCTTTCCCAAAAAGACTGATGGCAGTATTTGATCAAAAGGGTGCTTCTACTAAATACTGAGCAAAGGGTCTGAATACTTAGGACCATGTGATATTTCAGGTTTTCTTTTTCAATAAATCTGTTTTTTCTGTCAATATGGGGTGCTGTGTGTATATTAATGAGGAAAAAATTAACTCATAATTTTAGCAAATGGCTGCAATATAACAAAGAGTGAAAAATTTAAGGGGGGTATATACATACATATTGCCAGGCTGGACAATTCAACAACAAAAACACTAACCAAAAACAATATATTTTTCTACTTTTCTTATATTTCTTCAAATGACCATAAACAAGTAAAACAAGATTAAAATGTTAAATGTAAGCAATAAAATCTGTAAAAAAAAAAAAAAAAAAAAAAAAATGAATATACAACATGTACTGTCGTACTAAATAGCATAATTAACAATAAATCAAATAACATTTACATATGTATATTTTTACAAATATTTTAATATAAAATAAAATTGATAAAAATAATAATATTACTACAAACTTATATTATTCAAAAGTAATAGCAATAAATAAATAAATAATTGCAAATATCTTACCAAACATTTTAAATATGTTATAAACTATCTATAAATGACAAAACACATTATTTATTACAGTAGCAGTAACTAATATTTACCTACATATATTTTTACCAAATATTTTAATATGAATAAATAATATATAAAATATACAAATAATTTAAAAAGTATTTAAAAAAAAACACCATACACTGTGTATACTCAGCCAATCAAAACAATTGTGTGTGTGTGTGTGTGTGTGTGTGTGTGTGTGTGTGTGTGAGGGAGAATCACAGAAGAAGGAAGGTCTTCCAGAAGTTCATTCATTCTGGAGGTTCGCCATTTTTCTAGTGAGAGCAAGCGCTGATATTGGAAGATGAATATTGAAAGACTATCCAATGGGATTAGATTCTATCAGCCGTTTCTGAGATTCACACTCAGCTCTTGCACAGGAACCGCTGGCCTGTTCCTACTGTTCTGTAGCCATGAGCAAACTCAACACACAATGTCTGCCATACTTTTGACATCTCAATATAACATAATCCCAAAAGTGAAACCTCACATTTGAAATGCATCACCTCTGCTGATGGGAATCCTGAGGAATTTAACAATTCTAGCTCTGATCCCCATTCCACAACTAGCCCAGCTATACTTTGCGCTTTCCCACATAAAAAAATATATCAATATTAAACAAGATTATTGTATTTCCTACCTGAATGTAAAATATAAACTTTCATAATATGAAACTTGTAGGGAGTGTTAAATATATTGCAGATATATTGCAGATCTCTGCATAAAACCTTAAATAATTAGACATTCAACAACTGATAAGGTACATCTTGCATATATGATGCAATTACAAATTTATTTGCATAACTGTAAGGTGACTTACGCTCTGAGTACTGGATGGTGCGTGTGACAGTGTTTCCGGTGCCGTAGCTAGTTATGGGAGTGAGGCTGACCTCATACGACAGGGGAATACGCAAGTCTGTCAGCGTGTAGGACATCAGCACACCTTTCACTGGCTCTTTAGTGGTGATCTGCTTAGACAAAATCGTCTGTCGGTTCTGCAAAGAGAGAAAAATGGAAGAAGTAGGGATTAAGAATATTCAATGATTATGATTAAAGATCTCAATTAGTTACCATTTATACCTTTTTTAAGATATAAAATCATATATATTACAGATCAAAAGTTTGAGACCGTTTTTGAAAGAAATCACCAAAGCTGCATTAACTGTATTTGATCAAAAACAGTAAAGCATCATTACTCCAGTCTTCAGAGTCACATGATCTTTCAGAAATCATGCTAATATGCTGATTTGCATATGCTGAATTCTCTGATGAATTCAATGAAAGTTTAATGAATAGCACTTATTTGAAAGATAAATCCTTTATAACATGAAATCATCAAATTAAAGTAAAATATATGTATAAATCATTGTACATGTCTTTACTATCCTTTTTGAATTTAATATATCATAACATATAACAGTACACATACACATTATATACACGCATATTAGCACATTATTAAAGATTTTATAATTCCACCTTTTTGAGGAAGTTATTGTTTTTATGTGTTGATGTCTGTTCAGCTGTTTTTTTTTTTTTTTTTACAAGAATCTCCCAACAATGTGATGAAATTCATATTGTTATGTGTCTCATAAGTAGAGCTGGCATTATTTCGGTTTGGTAGCTATTTACTGAAAAAAGCAGAACAGAGAAAAGAGGAGAAGGAGTGGAATAAGAAACTCCAATGTCAATAAATCCATGGACACGGGCACTCACTCATCTGACCATATGCTTTTTCACTTTCATAAGCATTTTCACTTTCAGTGAACACAGAGAATGTATGCTGGAAACTTGTTGTGTCACACAGCGTTGTACATCTCTAACCTCCACAAAACCACAGAAAGGCCCTCGGTGCAATGATTTGCTGAGTGCAAGGTCAGCTGCTATCCAGCCACCCTGCTGTAAGAAAATTTAGAAGTCTTTCCTCAGGCACAACAGCAGTGTGCTGACTAAGAACACTTGCTGAAACAGATCAACTTGTCATTCTCTACTTTGAGGTTCTTTGGCTTTCCCGTGGGAGATCTCACAACGCCTCTGAATGCTGCTGGGTTTGAGACATTTCTGAAGATATTTTAGCGAAACAATGGCATTTTAAGTGTGTTTGTTTTTTGGTTTTTTTGCCTAAGCTTTGTGATTTTCCCTTTATTTATTCACTTTGCAAAAAAATGTTTACTATTGCAGGTAGAGCACACTACAAGCACACCACAATGCAATGCAAACTGCTCGATTTCAATCTAAAGAAAGCCTTGCATTCTTATCGCTATCAGAAAGTGTGTTATATAGCCAGCATTAGCATAAATTTTAGCAAAAGTGGAGCAACAGGTTGAAGAGAATGCTGAGCAAGTTAGTTAAACTGTTAACATGTTCATAAACAAACTTTCTACCCTACATACTGAGATTTGTTACCACCACAGTATAGCAAAAATTCTGACCAAAATATATTTCAAATATATGCTAAATATATGTTGCAAACAGCATGGCTTACTGAAATATATTTAAGTTGAACCTTCAAAATAAATATATTTTAGACATAACATATAAATATCAATGTATGGTCAAAAATATGAGGATATAAGTAAGGAAAATGTAGATGATATATATATATATATATATATATATAGCTGAATTTATTTCAAAATTTTGGACCATTAACTGTAAAGGCCTGTTCACTCCAAACTATAAAGATAACTCTTTTGGCGTCCACAACAATGGATGATATTGTTCTGTTTATTCTACGCAAGTAGTTTTGTCATCGGCCATTTTAAATGCTTGAAGTCTTTAAAGCATTCTGATTAGCTGTCAATGTTTTTATCGTTCATCAGTTGGAAAAAATTATTCTGAAGTGATTCCAACTATATTGTTTTTCAGTGATGTTTATCGTTATTATTGTTGCGTGAACAATTTTAGAACTATTTCTTTATTGTTATCGTCCTGCTATATTCCCTACTATAGTCAGCATAATGAGTTATGTTTACGCCTACTCACACAAACAGTTTACAGTTCCGTTTGGAGCCTATTAGCTGTATCTTATTAGATGAAATGAATGTGTAGTGAGCTGTTCCAGGTCAGCTCTCGCTCCCAGAGGATGTGTGGTAATCACAGGGCCGACGGCGTCGTGCCAGTCCAGGCTTTTTCCATGTGGATTTATAGGAAACGTGGCAGCAGCCCCATGGAAACAGTGCACAATGGAATGAGAAATTATCTTCAGCTCCGCATGGAGACCCAGGCAGCAGGTAAACCCGCCGGCATTCCCTCAAAAAACGCCACACATAAATAAGTGTGTGTGAAGCTTTCATCCTTTGTTCCCCCTTTTCCAGATAGGAAGTAGAAGCATAGCTGTGATGTTAACCTGGCTAGTGAGGTCAAACACATTTGTTATCTGTCTAATTAAGTGCCACCATAAACCCGTTACTGGGCCGTTCACCACGGCAACATGGAGTGGTGTGCCACCACGTCGAACACTTAACCCACTTGAGCCTATACAATGCATGCCAAGACTTAACAGCCGTATCTAACACACATACACACGCAAACGTGCGCCTTGTAAAAGGCACAGATAAATTGTCCCTGCTTGGCTGCTCTTCTCTGTTAACAGGAATTTTCTATGTATCTCTCTATCTGAATTACCACACACTTCTTACACACACACACACACACACGCACACACAGGGGGCGTTATCTCCAAAGAGGGAAGAGTAACAGTGCTTAATAATAATTTTTAAAAAAATTATAAGACGAGAGAATAATTGATATTACAGAAACAAAGTTACGCACATATTATTAAATATGAGATCAGATCATATATATAATGCAAAAATACAGGAAATATAAATAAATAAATAATAACTATATTTACTAACTTAAGAGAATTTCTTCCAGTTATGTATAAATTAAATTACTGAAAAATTTATGAAACGTTTTCATCTCAGCTAGCTTAAATTGCATGCCTATATTTACCAAGGACAAGAACAAGTTTAAAGGCCCAATAAAGCGCATTGGAACGCGCAGCATTATTCAATGTGTTGACGTAAGTTCAACTGAAACAAGAAGACAGGGTGGGAAGTATCAAACAGCTCCTCCCTATTTTAACAATTGCCAGTAGCGTTTTGTTTTTATCACAGCTTGGCCAGAGGCATTGAGTTCAGTAAAGCCACAGTTCCCTATCTTCTCCTCCTAATCTCGTCCGTTTTCAGTTATGCGCTGTCTCATGCATATGATCCGTTCTGTGCTATCGTATCTCTGGACCGGAGCAGACTGTGTGCGTGCTGCAGCAGTTCGCATGACACTAGCCCGAAACCCGACTTCATAGAAAGCATATTTACATTGTCTGAATCCCTGTCCCCTATAGTGCACTATGTGCCATTCACCATGTAGGAAATAGTAAATGTGTGAACAAGTGACTGATTTCAGCCACAGCTTCAGCATCTATTTATAGTGTAGGGGGCTGGACTTTTCAGATTCAAGAGAGCATTTGATTGGACAGAAAATCTGAAAAGCTGAAGTGCAGAGTGATGTCATCAAAATCATTGATCCATATTGGAAGAAGTGAGAAACTAAGTTTTGAATGCTTATATCTTGTAAATGCAAAATGTTGTCATTGTTTTGGAGTACACTAGTTTGTAGATAACAGTAAGGCTAACATATTCATACTAAAAGCCAAAAAAAACTTCAATTTTGATTTCATGGGGACTTGAAGGTGACTGGATGCTGTCAAGAACAGAGCCCTGCATATAGCTGTGAGATATATATATATATATATATATATATATATATATATATATATATCCTGGTCACAAATTTGTAGAAATTGTAGGCACGATGTACTAAATACATTTGATTTAACTAAAACAAGGAAACAATTATTATACAATGTGTGCATGATTTATTAATACAAGGGAACTCACTATATCATGCTTGTTACTTTATTGTTATTTTTTATGAGTATTTTTAATATAAAATGTGAAATGTTTTTATAAGTTGGTTATGATATTTTACAATATTAGTATATATATATAGCCAAATATACAGACACAAACACACACACCTGTGTTTTATACCTCCCACAATCTTTCACCTCCGAATGTCTCTTTTCATTCAGTTATTTGTTCCTCTCTGTTTGTTCCCATATGACAGATAATGTATCAGCCTTCTGTACGTGTACTTCCTATCATCGCCATCAGTCACACATCCATTAAAAGAGACCAGGGGCTACTGCAACCTTTTTTCTTTTCTTTTTTTACACATTTTCCCTCATAACTTACAAACTACTACAAATAAGAAACACATATATGTGCCAACAATAACAGTATCTTTATGTTGAGAAAGGCCTGATCATAACGAGCTATAGTGTCACTGCATGTCATGGGGTGAAAGGTCAGACATAATTTGGTCTGTCACATTTTGACCTGCATCAAGTCTGTGGTGGCATGTTGGGTAAATATAAATCTCTCCTATCAATTGTAATCTCCCTCTAGAGATGCCATGGGTGATAGATAAATCTGTCTGAAGAGCAAACATTTGACATTTGAAATGCATTTGGAAGCTATAGGCAGATGTTTGTTTGTGCTCGTATTCGTGTGGGAACATTACATACATGTCAGATATTTAATTAATACATTAATTTAACTGATTTTATAACCTTTATGAATGGAATGTTTTCTGAACATATAAAAAACATGTATTTGTCAAATACATCAGTTGAACCAATTAAGTGAAATAAATTATTGATATTATCTTTTCTGATACACATTTCATGTTATATCATAACAAAAATGCCTGGTCCATATGTGTGAATTTACCGTGTGGGCATTTTATAGTATTACAAAGCACTATGCACCTGCTTGCTACAAATTTGCTACTTTTTGCCACAAAGCTTGTTTGCATGTGAAAATATGAACAAATTTGTGTCCACCTCAGAAGGGATAAAAAATAAATAAATCCATGACTCTGAACAGCTGTTTAGCATATATATATATATATATATATATATATATATATATATATCAGTTCATTAAAATGGTTTTAATTTAATTAGACCAAGAGCAACAGGTCTTGGTCTAGTGGGCTTTTATATGTCTAGGTCTGGGTCTGACCGTTTGTCTTCAGAAATATGGTGAATCATTAAGGATGAATAAAGTCGATCCGACCTTAAGGGTTACATCACATCGCATAGGGCTTCATGGGCTACACAAACACACAGCTGTAAGATCTCACCCTCTTGTAATATCACAGGTGTGTGAGGTGTGAGCAGAGACCTGTGAACCACAATTCTCTGGCCGCAGGATTCCCTCTGCAGGTACGACTCAGTAAAGATGTGTAAATGCATTCAAGGACTCTGTCTCTCTCTCTCTCTCTCTCTCTCCCTCTCCTGAGGAGGTTCACCACACTGATCTGAGGTCTGTCACTGGTGCCGGGTTTGGACGTGGACAGCTGTTTGAGTCTCCAGTGGGTGCGTAACATATGGCACAGAGTGTGTTTAAAATATGAAACTGGGTTTGTTATTTGTCAGCAAATTGTGATCAATGTCTGAATACAGAGTTTAGCTTTTTAACATCAGTTTGATGGAAAAAAGAATATGCAAAAAATTAGCTCAAAATAATAATCTGTAATCAAAGTTCCGCATCTTACTCTGTCAGCGTAAGTTTATTCTAGAGGGACTTTGTTTTCCACAATGGTAAACAAGCGCCGCGGCTTTAGAAATGAGGCTTGGTGTTTCCTGCGGCCTCTGAAAACACAGCACTCATTTCAGAGACGAGTGAACATTCTTCTTTTGGAGAGTTCAGAGGAAATGAAAGTGCTCTGTGTACCTGTTAAATGAAAGTGTGAAAAATAGAAAGAAAAATATTTAAGAAAAGAAAGAAAGAAAGAAAGAGAGTACAAATGTACGTTTAGCAGGGGTGTTTTCTCAGAGGAGGCAAGAAAGACAAGAAAGAGGAAAAAATATTACAAAAAAAAACTATTTTTTTTGTTTGTTTTTTTACAAATTATATTAAAAAATTGTATAGTTTTATTAACATTCTAGTGACTATAATTAATTTCCAAGTGGAAATTATTATTATTATTTAAACATAATTATTATTTATTTTGCATCAATATTTTCATTATTTTTGACAAAACACAAAAAGGTCAAAGATGAAATTATTTAAATAATCTAACTGTATTCTGTTGTTATTATTAATAATAGGTTTTATCATTATTTTTATTATTTTCAAATGAAAAGTCAAAAAGCTCAAAAATAAAATTACTATAAAAATGCATGTTAAGTAAACTAAAAGCGAGTTCATTTACAGTACTTTGTAATGAATTTTTTTCCTTCAAACTTCTCTACATTCAGTATCTTACCTGTATTATCTCTCAAATAAACTACTTATGATCTATCAAACTGCATACTGTATATCTCTACATCTGTATTTGCTTGATAGACTGTCAACTTTCTATTCAAGCACATATGATGGTCCAAATACTAGATGAGTACAGAGAGATGCTGCAAAAGACTAAAAGCCTTTGTATTGAATCCTCTCATTCTCTATGAGAAACAATGGCACAGCTTTCTTCAGCTCATTACCCCCCTCTCTCTTTTCCCTTTCTTGTCTACATTTCTCAGAGCAACATCTATAAAACTTTTATCAACATTACCACGGCAAAGCAGCGCAGCACATTCACACCTTGGACAAATTCATACACAGACAAAAGCGCAAACGCACAGTCTTGACCGTATAGATACACACACACACAGAGAATGAACTATTTCTCACTATTCACAGACATTCATTGTTATTCTACTATGATCAAATATGCACATATACTCAACTGAGTCTACAGAGAAACTCATCCATAATCTGTCTCCCTCTCCACCACACACACACACACACACACACACACTCATAAAAGTTAATGCACGCTTTCTGCAGTCAGGATGTTAATTCATTGGTCCCTGTAGACTCTTACTTAAGGTAAGGTTTTAAAGAGGGGAAGATTAGCTATTCATGCACACAAAGACAAGTGGCTAATCTCCCCCTCCCCGTTCGCTTTGATTCCTGCCTCCTTCCATAATTCATCGGCGCTCTTCCGTTCCTGCCGCCCCCCTCTGGGCTAGGTTTCTATGAATAGATGATTAGGACGTCGGAATCAAAAAATCTGATGAAGCGATTTCTGTGGCAAGGGAGCATCTATGCGCTGGCTGCCGAGGTCGTCCCGAGATGTTTAGTGGATGTTTATTTGTTGCGCAGAGTGACCAGATTTCAACCGGAATACACAGGAGGTGTAGGGAATCCCTGTGAATGTTTCAAAGATGTAGTGTATTTATTAATATTGAGAGATGATGGCAGTGCGAACGATGGCATCTGAGCCCTGGTGCACACCAAACATTTGGACCAAGACCCATCCTTTCACATTCAAACAAACTCTACTGAGGTTTGACTTGAACTGCAACACGGACCTAAGACATCTAAATGAACAAAAAACAGGATGAGCACAAGATGGACAGAATGCTCAAGCAGTTCATACCATACCTGGTTCTTCTCAGGTGCTACAGTTTAGTACAGCCATGGGTGTAAATTTCATCTAACAGTTAAAATAAACAAATTGTTTAAAATAAACAAAGTTGTGTTTATTTTACACTAAACATAAAATTTCTCAAGAGCAATTTTTGAAGGGGACACAAAAGATACAGCCAAAATTGGACTTGTAAGGATATGTGTACACAGAGGAAAGCATTACTACTATTATTAGTGTAGCATGGAGACCGGGATGTTGGAGTTTTTCCCTATTTTCCACCTCACTTTTAAATCGCTTGCGAATGCCCGTGCGTGTTTTGCTTTCGCTCTTGAATTAGCGGCAATTGCTTAAATGGTGCAAGGTGATTTTCTGAAACTAAATCTATAATAGCTGTAAATGCAAGAAACAGCTTTCCTTCGGCAGCAAAAAAGTACTACCTTTTCAGTCAGTGAGCTTCACAGTCTAAACTGGCACATATTTTCATTTTGGACAATGCTCCACTAAACCATGTACGTACACAGAAATACAAAGCAAATATTCATGTGGCCTCAAACTGCTGACTAAGGGATGAAGGTCAAAAGACAAGAACCATGTGAATTATTGCTGCATGGGTGTGAAATAAAATTAGCTATACATGAGCGTCCAATCCCATCTGGCAAAGCCGAGTCCGATGGACACAATGAGGACAGATTCAGCTCTGTTGAGGAGAACTCAAGTTACTAAACACAATAGGTTTGCACATGCTATAAATATGCAGCTTCAATTCGCGATTTATTTGTGCTAACATCAATATTTACGTCCAAAGCGGCCTGGAAGGTCAACCCTAAAGGCCAATTTACTACATCAATGACACTGTTAGAGCAGAAACGTAACCTCAGAATGGCCTCTGACAACACTTTATTTTAATACAAGCTGGTGGGGACCTGGTTGACACTTTCATTGAGAGCTTGACCACCATTGGGTGTATGACCTGTTTTTTTGCCAGCAGGGATGAAATACAGACCCAATCAGGCTGCTTGTGTGTTCTTGTATTGGGCCGGTGGGGTTCTGAGAGTCTCTTTAATGCAGTACAAGCAGTGATCGATCCGCTGTCTGCTCCCTACATAGACCACACTATTCCCCTGACTCCTGTTACAAACACGCTTATTCTACTCATCCACCTCCCACCGAGTCAACACAGAGAAAGAAAGAAGGAAAGAAAGAAGCAGTAAATATTAAGCTTCCAGTGTTTGTGTGTTTGCTTTACCTGTTGGACATTGATCCAGTAGCCGATGATTTTGTCCACAGCACCGGGCTCTTTCTGTGTCCACTGTAAGATGTAGGAATAATTGTTCTTCAAGGTCCGAATGGGGTTTGGAGTGTCGTAGTAAAACTCTGCATTAAACGGCTGAGCTAAAAGAAGAATCGAAGCAAAACAGAGCATGACTATTTAGTCAAATACTTGTGAATAAGTGTCAATTGAAATATCAGTGGTTTTGCTTCATGACATGGCTTTACATTGAACATAATTTGGTGATTTTGTTTGCCATTCAAAATGTACACGGTTAATTGCATTTATTATAACAGAAAAAAGCCGCAACCCATTATTGGGTCATGACCCACAGGGTAGGAACAATTAATCTAGACTAATGTATCACTGAAGAACATGCGTTTCATGTAATTCAGATATGCAACTTGTTTAAAAGACTTGTGTAAAATCATTATTTGTCCAAAATTATCTGGTGCTGCTGAAGACAAACAGATTACACATTAACAGTACTTTGTGCGCTTGAAGCAGTGTTAAAGTCCGTTTTTGTTATAGTAAACTGTTTTACAAAATAGTATGATGGTAACAGTCATTTATACCAAAATATCTTAGTTACTGAAATAAATATTATTAGAGTAGGACCATAATAAATTAATATGAGATCTCCTTCAAACTGTGTATGAAGCTAAAAGAAGAATTCTATCATTTTATTTTCCTTGGTACATTTTTGCATATATGTCTTTCATATTAATGAGGATAAAAACCTTTGCATGCTCAATGTTGCAACACAATTCCTTGTACAATATTACCAAATCTGCATGTTGCATAGAAGCTAGGCCTATAACAGCTTTCATATTAGAGTGTGAAGATAGAACTAGTATTAGCACCACTCAACTGTCATGATGTGCTGGCAAGGCTAAAGATAAGGTCCTACTGAGAAGGAAAACCTTATGAGTCTGCAAGACAGCAGCCAATTTTCTTTCCCCCACAGAGAGAACAGAAACACCTGGGCTTTTTGGAAGTGTACTGTACTGCCACATCACCGTCTGGCCTTTCTTAGCTGATTTGTACATTATCAACTAGCGTAGTTGCTGGCAAAGCTGGCAACCAACTGTAAGGAGTGAGTGACGGCTATATATATATATATATATATATATATATATATATATATATTTTTTTTTTTTTTTTTTTTTTTTTTTTTAAATAAAATATGCTAATTTGTATTTCATTGCATTTCAATTTCCAGGAAAATGAGCAGAACAGAAGATTCAGTTTAAACCAGCTTGATGAAGGCCGTTTTATATGGTTTAGTTGGTCAAAGCTGGTCATTTATGGTCTTTGGTTTGTCCAAAATGTTTTAGGTGTATAGTGATATGTGATTCATGAGTCAAATCGTTCTTCTGAGTCAGATCAGTGAATCATTTACATTTCCACACACATTTGGCAGACGTTTATCCAGAAAAAAAAGGTTCTTGCTTTCCTTGGGATTTGAACCCTTGACCTTGGCACTGCTAGTGCCAAAACTGTTTGAATGATTCTTTCATGAATCAGACTGAATCAATCTGAGCAGTTACTGAGTCAATTTGCTGGAACTGAGACAAAATTACAATAAGCACCTTTATTAGCAAAACTTAAACTACATGATGATTTAAAACACTGAATAGGTTCTTTGAAACAGTTCCCTGGAAATATTCAAAAGATCTGATTTACTGATATGAATCAAACTCTACATTTCTAAGTAGTTGATCGTCTAGGCAAGCAGCTGTTAGGTCAAGGCTGACCTAAGTGAACCATCTTACTTATCCAGGTTATGGTTAATTGACCAACTTGACCAAACTGGTTGGGTGACTTGAGGCCTAGTCTGACCAACTAGCAGCTAATCAGTCTTACTTTTACGATTCAAATTAGACCAATCTGCCTTGTTATCTTGTAATCTTGACTTGATAAAGAGAAAAATAAAAAAATAAAAATGTATAACTTGTAAGACTACTCTAAACAGTTTACATCTTTACTGGTATCATCTGGATTTTTACAGCAGGGATAAAATAAATAAAGCAGACTGCTCGTCCACGCACACAGGAGCAACAACAAACAAAATATAACTTCTAATTTTTGACAAAGTTTGATAACTCTCCTATATCTAGAAGGCTACAGCAGAGTATGATGATCAATTCTACCACATAATGCTCATCTATATTTTAGTTTAATATTTTTTCCTTAAGAAATAGCACAAACAAACAGTCCTGAAACCCTCATAAAGAGACTTACATACATTTTTTACAACTCACCAGACACAATGAAGGTGCAGGTTGAGATCCCGACTCCATTGCTCACTCTGCATTCGTAAGTGCCATTATTAGAGGTGTCTAGTTTGAAGCGGAGCTGAGGGACACTTTGAGGGTCCACCGGAGGGGTTCGTATGGGCATCCCATTACGGTACCAGCGGGCACTGGCTATTCGGTTTGGATTGGACTTGAGAACCAAACAGCGTAGATTGACTGTCGAGGATGTTTGAGAACGGACATCCAATAGGACCGGGTCCACAACAGGAGGGTCTGGTTGAGAGAGAAAGAATATTATTCATCTGTTTGTTTCTGTCTTTTATACCAACTTTTTTGCTCCATATTTTGTGCACAATTATAATTTTGCAGTCATTTCTCATCAATCGCATCTGATTTGGTCTGATGTGTTGAAATTTTGCCAAACAAGAAAGACTCTATTACAATTTTAAAGATTTACTTTGGAAGGTTTTCAAATGGCGCTATTTTTTCTTAACTAGCAAGATTAAAATCAATTTAAGGAAAAGAACAGTAATTGAACCGACCACTCTTGAGATTTTTACTGGAAACGAAGCCCCACATAAACAACACCAAAGCACTCAGGACACTTCACATGAATCCATCGCACATCCCCACAACGTTCAGATGACAGATTGCAAGCTACTACCCGAATCAATAAGAAGGGGTCCACATTGTCTCAGCTAATTGCACAGAATCAATCTATATAGTGTGCTAGAGCTACTGACTAATTACAGTATACCAGGGTCTGGTTAGACACTGTATGCAGTGATGCGACTGCAAATTATCATCACAGCACCTCAGGCATACATCAACAGTGCATTACTGTAACTAATAATGTGTGGAGAGTGTGACAAAGCATCAGGGTGTAATTAACTCTATGAACTTAAATTCACTGATTTCAATGACAAAGTAATTAAAAAACCTTGTTAGCTTCAGACTGATTAAGAAACTATTTGGTTGTACAGAAGGCTATATTCAATAGAGAATCCTATGAAATAAACATCAAGCATATACCTTTCCCAAAACGATCATCATCCACATTTCCCACGATCCAACCAATTCCTGATGGATAAAATAAAAAATATCCTGTTTCACTTGAAAAATGCTGTATGTCAGATTACAGAAGTGAAGTGGGTTATGAATGGCATATCAAATTGACTAGGTGACGTCAGTTGAAAAAGGAAAGTCGTGTCGGAGGCAGAGCAAGTTATCACATGGTGATGAAAAATTAAACAATAAACAAGATTAAACAAAGAAAAACATTTTTCATTGTTTGTCTCCTAACAAATAGACACAGTGAGATCTGGTTTGTGTATTAGGGAAAGCAGATAGGGTCAAATCTGATTTCCGTGACTTGTGTTCACACTGATTCGACACTGCCAAAATGATCACAATAAAACCTATTTAAAATTCCCACAAGGTTCTGTGGTTTGAGCTTTGGATTGGAGACAAAGGAAACCAGCAGCGTGGGAGAGAACTGGTACTCCAGCCAAACACTCCATAAGTGGCACAATTCTTTGTAGTAAAAAAAATATATATTTTTAATTATTAAATCTTTTTCATTGTCAACAACAAAAACATAGTATTTGGCTGCACCATTTGGCTGCACCCCACATATTTGCACAGAATCATTTTGCATTCAGATTTTATAAATTTTGTATATTTGTTTTGATGTTTATTTAACATACATTTCTAGAAATAAAATGTTTTAGGCATGTCCCAAATTTTGCTAAGAGATTCTGCAAACTTTATACAGAACATACAGTACAGCAGTGGTGATAGCAACTCCAGGGTCATGGGTTCAATTCCCATGGAATGCACGAACTTATACATTATGCATATTCATTATACACAATGAAATGAATAAAACAGCTCATAATATATTTAACTGGACCTTTATTTCATTTTATTTGTATTGATATTTATACATTTTAAAAAATGTGGTGAAGAAAGCAAGCAAGAAAAACAGACAGGCAAGAAAGGAAGAAAAGTGAAGTTGTGAAATGCATTACAAAAGGTTCCATGAATAATACTGAATATAGCATTATAAATTCCCTTGATGTGACAGGCGATCATCAGTGTTGCATTTCAAAGCAGTTTGTGTCAAACGTTTATCTAAACATAACAGAAAGAGGTGATTTCCTCTCCTATGTTCCATAAAAATCTATATCCATAATGAAGTTTACACCAGACTCTTTTAATTTCACAACACAACAACTCCCATAATCAAACTATAATCATCTGTCTCGTCTGAGAGGACAAATGTCGTAGCCAAAACATCACAGGCTTCAGCCGCACAACAACAGTAGCTGCGTTTACATGGACACTAATAATCAGACTGGTAGCACAGTCGGAATAAAAAAGTCACATGTAACCACATAAATCGGAGTGAATTGGCCAAATTCGATTCAAATTTCATTCGGACGGTAAGGAGTGTTTTAAATCTTTTCTAATCCGGTAAAGAGGACATGTAAACACTTGATCGAATTGAAACCTGAAAGCGGAACCGAAGTACTGCGCATGCATATCCAAGTATGTCATTACTTGTCATTACTATGACGTGTGGAATGTGGAGTTTTTGTTGTTGTTCAATAAAGTGTCATAAATGACTGTCATTCTAAAGTTTTTCTTCCAGTCAATGATTCTCAAGTGGAGCAAGACTATCTCCCACCAGACCTTATTTTGGATGCCTTGTTTTGGGCGCCATTGTTAGTGTTTCATAAATGTAAGCAGCACGGAACAATGGTTTGTGTGCTCTTGGACACGGAGTTGATAAATATTAAGTCTGCATTTAAAAAAAAAAAAAAGAAAGAAAGAAAAGCAGGAAACTGTATATCAGTGCTTATCAGTGCATTAAAGGATCAAATGTTTAAGTTAATAAGGGTCAGTATTGATATTTCAAGACCAAAATTATTCAGTAAAATCATGTGAAAATCAATTTTTTTCTGCATGAAAAAACTGCAGATCTTTTTTAATAATACATTTTTGGATAATTAAATGTTTAGAAATGTGTAATAGTAAAAGTATTCAATAAATTAAATTGATTTTATTAAATAAAATGCTTATTTTAAATAGTAATGTTTTCATATTTTATTTAAATCAACATGTATGCAACAAATACTAGCCATGTTGTTTTACAATTTAAGTAATGTCTACATTAATTAGAATGAGATTGTTCCTGACTGGCTTCGTGAGATTCACCCAGCTAGCCTCTCAATGTGGTTCAGTTCCAGGCAGATGCCGTCTGTCTCTTCCGCCACAGAGAGACAGGATGGGGTGTTAGACAGCATCCCCCTGTCTTCAGCTCCAGAGAGACAGGCAGAGCCACCTGGCTCATAAATCAGACCTGCCGTGGGATGAAGCACAGCGGTGGGCTCTAAACTGCCTCCATCCTGCACTACTCCGCATTAGCCGGGCCCGTTACAGCAGCGATATTGACGGAAGATAGAAACAAAGGGACTGAGGATGTGAGGATAGACTAGATGTGTGGGGAGAGGGTGATTCATATGAGCTCTTAATGAAGCTATCACTCATTTAAGCTGCAACACAGCATTCTAGGGTTTCTCAGGCCATAAATCCTTCCTAAGAACTCTTCAATTTGTTCACAGCATGCTCTGTGTTACATATGCTGGGTATATATTGTGTTTAAGTCACATGCACAACATTTATATTTTGTCTCTGATTTTACAGGCTGTGCAGATTCATTGACTGCGCTGTTTAATAACAGTATAAATCACGTATCTGTTGTCATCGTTTATCATAATTGATCACAGGCCGAGCAATGACATGCTCCGCTCACCTGAGACAAACTCGTTTAACTACACGCTGTCTGCCAGATGGAAAAAGACATACTGAAGTAAACTGTTACACAGAATATGATAACAAAACAGCATATGATCAATAAAAATAATCTAAAGAGATATCGAAATAAGTTTGCTAGTATAGCAGACACATTTATTCAAGCCTTTTATACACTAGCTGTGACTTTGCCTCAACAGAGGATGTGATTGTATAACTCGACCAGTTGAGCGAATTTATTGAAACAAATTGTAAGTTGTAATAAGTAAATATAATAAAAATTAGTAGAGTATGTTTTACAATAAAGTAAAATTTGAGTTCTTAAAATTATTTGTTTCTTGTCGTTTCTTCATGATTATTTGCAAAATTTACTAGCAATTTCTAAGTGGAATACAGTGCGATACAATTCACAAAACGCATATTATGCATGCTCAGTTCTCATGGAATAATTTTTAGGTTCAAATAATATCAATCATTTAAGTCACCTATATTTACATTTATATAGCGCTTGATACAATACAGTACAATCCACAATCTGACTTGTGATGCAGCCTGTGTTCATAAATCACACCATGTTCATTCATTTAGTATGGTTTCTCCCAAAGTTGTTGTTGTTGTTGTTGTTGTTTCTGTCACCTAATGGAGTTTGGGTTCTTTGTGACTGTCAACTATGGATTGCTTAGTTAGAGTTTAAAAGACATTTAATATTCTCTAATATTACTGATTTGACTCCACTGACACTATCAGCTGAATAATGACATTATTGTCTTCTGTAGAGCTACTTTATAGCTGAATTGAATTCGTTTCATAATTGACCCTTCGCCGGCAGTTTGATTGACAGGCAATCAAACAAATCATAACCCCGAATCTGCCATTTTGTCTGACAAAGCAGTCAGGGGAGTTAGCAGATTAATGTTGGTAAACTTGAACTTAAAAACTGTACGTACTTCAAGTGCTCTTTCCGCGCTTGAAACAACATGCTGATGTCTATTGATGTTTATTTGATGCTATAAATGAACTAGTATGAAGAGGTTGTTGGTTCATGAGCCGCATGAACTGAGGAGCTACAGCGATCTGTCACGACACATTACAGAGCCACTATATGGTATTTATCATAAACTTCTTTCAAAACAATTACAATATTTTAAATATGAAACTGTTTCATATCAAAAGTAGACTGTCTTCTCTGTCTGAGATGTATTATTCACTGCGGGGGAACATGATGTGTGGCGTGAGAGCGCATTACTTGTCAGACATAGCAACAGTAACTAAAGGGGGCGGGTGTTTGTGAAGGGTCGATTTACTAATTTGAACTAAACTGAATGAACATTGAACTGACTTGAGCTGAATAACGACACTTTTGTCTTTTTTAGAGCTGCTTATATCTGAATTGAACTCATTTCATGATAGATAAACTTTCCATAGTTATTGAACAGCTCTAAATCAACACTGAACTGACTTAAATAACAATAACAGCTCTTTTTTAGAGCTGTTTTATAGCAGAATTTGAATTGAATTCATAGCAGAATTTGTTTGCGTCATTCATTCTGTTACTTTTCCTGTTTATTACTGTGAAGCTGCTTTGAGACAATCTGTATTGTATAAAGCGCTATATAAATAAAGGTGACTTGACTTGACATTGGTAATGTTCATGGCCTGAACCAGCAACCGGTTTTCCCGGCCACAATGCCACAGCTCCAAAAAGCTCTTTGCATTATGTGATGCTCACGACCAGATACCCCTCCTGTGGAGTGAACTGACACACACTCAAATTCAACATCGTCCTGTAATCACATGGTGCATTTTGAAGGAACACAAACACAGGATCCATTATGAGAGCACAGAGTGCTTTGCTCCGCTAATGGCTCGTGTGAAAAGGGCTGATGCGCATTGAGTGGTTCAGGGTTTACCCCGCCTGTCTTTTGTGTGGTTTTGTGCGGCTAGAGCGCTAATGAATTCAAGGCTTTTTATTCTGGCACTTACAAAACGCGCTCCACGCGGGCATCATAATGCATTATGAAAACTCTGAACGCATTAACACACCCGATGGCCCAAAATGCTGAATCTAAAAATAGCAGGATCAAAATCATTGATAATGGCCCATTGGCTCTTAATGGAAAACGCGTGTCACTCTTTGGCTTGTTCGTTTGTGCGTTCGGAAACTCAATCTATCCTCAGTCAGTGGATCGCATTACAATCAAGATTAAAATCACATTAGAATGTGCGGCACCAAATCAAATCTAATCACCGCCATCGATTGAGACAATTTCACGATAGACTTCATTACCGCCGATGTCCTTTCTCAGGCAGGCACAGGAGTGCTGTTGTCTGAGATGCACTGGGATTTGTCTAAACTGTCAATTGAGAAATAACGTGCGACGTGCCCAATGGACTGGTCAACTGACAAATAACATCCTTCTGTGATCTTATAGAAAGGCTAGAGAGGGATTTCCTATGAACACACTGGAGATCCTAGTGTTAACTAGGTGTTAACTAAATCCCTTAAAGGGATAGTTCTCCCAAAAATGAAAATTCTGTCTTCATTTACTCACACTCAAGTTGTTCCAAACCTGTATGAATTTATTTCTTCTCCTGAACACAAAAGAAGATATTTTGAAGAACATGGAAAACCAAACAGGCACCATTGCCTGGATGGTGAATACTGGGTATTTCACACTACCTACCGCTCAAACGTTTGGGGTCAGGTTTTGTTTATTTATTTATTTTTAAGAAAATAATACTTTTAATTAAGTAAGGATGCATTAAATTGATCAAAAGTGACAGCAAAGTCATTTATAATTTTACAACAGATTTCAGTTTCAAATAAATGCTGTTCTTTTGAACTTTTTATTAATCAAAGAATCCTTAAAAATATATCACAGTTGTAATGGCTGCTGAAAATTCAGCTTTGCCATCACAAGAATTAATTACATATTAAAGCATATTCAAACAGTAGTTATTTTAAATTGCAGTAATATTTCACAATATTTCTGTTTTTTACTGTATTTTGATCAATTTTGATCAAATAAATGCAGCCTTGATGAGCATACAAGGCTTCTTTCAAAAACATTTTTAAAAAATCCGACACAGACTACATTTTACGTTAAATATTGTCCCCTTAAAGGTGTTGTACAGGATTTTTTATGGAAATGCAGTCAAAAATATCCCTGATACCTGACAGATAGCAATGAAAAAAGAATGTGACAGACTTTTATCTACAAAAATAATGTGACTGCGGGGCAAGCCAATCGGAAGACATTCAGATACTGTCTGCCAATAATTTGGGCTATTTTCAGGGCAACTCATAAATGGAAAGCAGGATGTTAAGAATGTGGTAACTCATGCAGATCAAGTCAAAAAATGCTATCTACTCACTACTTACTTTTAAATAGTTTCAAAGTACTACTTCTAGCTTCAGCAATGTGTCAATTAGTCATTTGAAACACTTACACTCCACGTTGAGCTGCACTTGAGCCTGTCGGCGTTTGATGTTTAGGCCGTTGTAAGGTGCGGTTTGGCAGCGGTACGCTCCCATCATGTCCCGTGTCACATTGGTGAGGCGCAAGCGTCCATCGCGAGTTTCCACCACCCAATCCCCCGATGGCATGGGCAGGTCCTTGTTGGCACGAGACCAAAGAACAGGTGGGCGGGGCTTCCCATCAACCAAACACACAAGCTCTGCAGTACCGCCCTCACTGACATTGACCACACCCCCTCCGACTGGCACACTCAGAACAGGGGGAACGACTGGAAAAAGAGAAGAGATAGTTATAAGAGGAGGAATACTGTGTTCAAGTCTGCACATTAAAAACAGTGTCTAAAACAGTGGAGTTTTATGAGACACTTTTTAAATTAAAGACGAAAATTCTTTTCTCTTTATATCTTCTCTCTATGTATATTTAGCTTCAGTGACCCATGACGCTCACAAATTCATCTGCAACCTCTTATGCCATCATTAAACAATAAAAATTAAACGATAAAAAATAAAACAATTTATACCATTTTATTACATTTTTTAAATAATTTTGCATTTTAAATTGTATTTTATTCAAGTTATTTTATATTTTAAATCTCTATATCTATATAAAATAAAATAAGCATTATAGTTTAGATATGTGGAGTATAATTAAATTAAAAACAACATTCAAATAGACTCAAAATACAAAAAGCTAGTGACACTTAAAAAATATTATCACTTGCAAAAAACAAAAAATAAATAAAAATACTACTCAGTTGCTATAGTGTCTTTTACCTCTTTTACCTGCAGTGTCCTAATTGTGATGTGGTTCCTGGCGAACTGATTGATTGATTAACTGATTAACTGATTGGCTGATTGATTGATTGATTGATTGATTGATTGATTGATTGATTGATTGACTGAATGATTGTAATGTCACAGGGCCAGCTGCCAAAGAAACACCACATGAAAGAGACCAAGAATGTGATGCAAAAAAAAAAAAAAATCAATTACAAATAGAGATAATCAACAATTTTTTTTAGGTAGCTACTCTGTTAAATCTGCTGCACCAACACCAAAACACATAAAGGAAAAAATCTACAAAATAATGACCGCATAGGATGGACAGACTTCAAACAGAAGGAGAGAAAGATCATAAACACGAGAGATAAAGAGAGTGTCAGATGATACGATTGATCATGTCAGGTACTGCAGTCTGAAACAGAGTAACTCCAGAGAAGGTCGAAACTTCAAGAACTCAGAAAAAACAGCTTCCTGCTGAGATGAGAGAGAGCAGATCAGAGAGGACTCAAATGCATGAGGGCATCTGAATTTCCCAGAATTCAACAGTTTACTACCATCAGCCTAAAAGAATGACCATTCCAATATTATTACAGTTTACCTATGAGGCATACAGACCCCTTTAACCTCTCTGATAGCAGGGAAAAAAAACAATAAATGATGTTTATTGTTGTTTTTTCCCACTATCAGAGAAGTTAAACAGAAAAGCTATATAGGGGAGAAAAAGTTGAGCTAAATTTTAATTTTTTTGCTAATGTTTCTTTTTGTCTTTGTTTATTAATGTTCAATCAATAAATAAATAAATAGATAAATAAAACAATGTAAAAACCAGCACACTGCTTTATCTGCCCCCAAAAAACTTAAATACATTGCAACATTTGAACAAACAAGTCTTCGACAGCCAATAAGAACAACACATATCAAGGGATATTATATTCACATAAGTAAACACTCACACCTGATAAAAGACATGGGCAATCAGCAAACTAACTTATTATTGGTCGAAATGTTGCAATATATTAACAGTTTATAGAAGTAGATAAAGCATTGTGCCAGGTTTATATATATATATATATATATATATATATATATATATATATATATATATATATATATACACATATATACATATATATAAATATGGAAAGATAGATAGATAGATAGATAGATAGACAGACAGACAGACAGACAGACAGATAGACAGATAGATAGTCTTGTCCCAACATGCTGTTTCAATTGGAAATACACTGGAAAGAAAACAACACTCACCAAACCATTTCATGGGGTCTTTCATGTGTGTGAGAAAATCACATTTTAACAAGCAAACAATATCATCAGCAACAAGCAGGAGGAACCAGATCAAAGGGCCATTTCACAGTACGAGCACAACAAGTGAGTTTTAAAAGCTCTGAGGCCTTAAACCCTGAGTGTCTTTGGTATTACAATTGCTGTCTCACCGCTGCTCTGTGTGATGTTCACGTCTACTCGTAATTCAGGAACGTTGCTCCCAGGGAAGTTCGCTACGCAGCTGTAGGTGGCCTGATCTCTGAACTTCATGTCCACGATTTCCAGGCTGCTGGTACCGGGCGGCATGTCTGGGTCACTGCGCAGCACGATGAGACTGTCTGTTGGGTAGATGAGAACTCCGTTCTTGTACCAGGTGTAGTTCACCTTGTCCTGAGGCTGGGCGTCAACGTGACAGGAAAGTTTGAGGTCTCGACCCATCTGTATGCTCTCACTGTCTTTGTTGGAGTCCGGCGTGATCTGGAATGTTAAGTTCTTCATGGCTAACGGAAAGAGCGAAAAGATGACGTGATGAAGATGAAAGAAGCATTTGGGTTTTGACTAGAACTATGAATCTGCAAAGAGACTGAATAGAGTCTGTACGGAAGCGGTTTAAAAAGGTCTCATTTCAGAAGTTTAATCCTTTAAAATTTAGACTTAGAAGAGACAGAATGTTTAAGGAATAGTAATACAGTGCTGCCTTCCGGTATCAGTTTCATCATATTTATGCGAAACCATCACAGAGGTCTGCTTCACTACAAACAGCGGATGTGGAAAAAAGCACAATTTGCATGATAAAAATAATGACTTGGTCGTAAACTGCTTTTAAACATGAAAATAATGAGCTCAAAGGCAGTACCACAAACCCAGCAGAACCTTACTGCTGTAATTTGTTAGTACTGAAGCACAATTCATAACTATAACAGCTTAGTCGCGTTTATGCTCTGACAGTATGAAAAACGACCCTGCAGGTGGAGTCAGAAACGTTAGCGCCATATGTTCAGCGCCCTGCATTTCAACAGACGGCTGCCTTACCTGGATGATTGGCTGCGCTCAGGCGTCTGTGGCACCTGCGTGTGCGTTTGACACAAAGCGAGCTCATTACCGTCAACAGAGACTGATCCAGTGTGCACCCTGCGCATTCCGAAATAAGACGATTCTACTGCTAATTACCTCCATTCCTCTCAAATTAATTGGAGTAAATAAAAATGATTAAAGAGGCTAAGAATAGCTCCGGGCCTTGATGAACGGCAGGCGTTATGGCAGCCGTTCCTGAATCACCCTCTCGGCTTGAGGAGTTTAACACAATCACACACTGCCAAGAGAGCTAATTACAGTTCAACCACTAACTCACGCCACATAAACACACGCTCCCGCGCATACATATGAAGAAATCTGGCTCTGCAATTTTTCTGCTAAGCGCGAAACAGACAGGAAGTCATAATTCATTCAAATATGTGTCAATCAAGCGGTCTGAGGAATATGTAAACTTAAATTGAATCTGATAGCTTGCGATGTAACTAATATTTCAGCCATTAAAGGTGAAGTTTTGTCTGTGCCACCAAACAGAAGTACAGGTTGTGTAAAATTCAGAATTGACTAATTGGCACCTTGTCAGTTTATGAGTGTGAATCAGAATTGAATTGGCCACACCTCACAAGAATGAATTAGAGTTTGAATTGGAGTGACACAAAGGAGAACTTTCTCAAGTGTTCTGCCACTATCTATCTATCTATCTATCTATCTATCTATAACACACTTACATCTCACAAGGAGGTTGACGGTTCTTCTTGCAGGGTTTCCCACATTGTTGACGGCTGTGCAGTTGTAGATGCCGGCATCAGCGGGAGTGACAGACCAGAGAGTGAGGGACCCACCTCGGATCACGGACCGCTGAGGGAGAGACCCAGGATACCGCGACCAGGTGACTGTAGGCGTGGGGAACCCTGATGTTACTTCACACGACAGTGTGACATCTTGGCCTGGGTCCACCACGTACGTCTCGTTCACAGAGAGTTTGAGAGCAGGGGGTGCTGGGAATGAAAGACAAGACACAAAAGAATGCATCACTCAAAGCTGGTGGGTTTCCTGTTTATGTCTAGACTAGTGAGTCTTGCATTTATAGAACAGAGCAGAACAAAAGGAGCGCAGGTGGTCTTGTGTCAACATGTGAATACTTCAAAGCTAGGAGTGTCTCAACATGTCAAGAGGATCAATATTACCATCGATAATAACATTTCATGAAAAATCACCTATTCACTGCTTCTGGGTAAAGAACAAACTGCTATACTTAGCATGACACATAACTCAAGTACAATGACAGGCCTTTACGTTATCTCCTTCGCTGATTCCCAGTTTCAAAGCCAAAGTGTCGTGTCAGCTGATTCAACCTCAGCAACTGCTGAGCACTGAAGAAAGGACCCCTTGAACTCTATGTATACGTAGCACTTCACTTTTTCCACATTTTGTTAAGTTACAGCCTTATTCCAAAAGGGATTAAATTCATTATTTTCCTCAAAATTCTACAAACAATTCCCCATAATGACCATGTGAAAGAAGTTTGTTTGAAATCTTTGCAAATCTATTAAATGTAAAAAGTATTCACAGCCTTTGCTCAATACTTTGTTGAAGCACCTTTGATACCAATTGCAGCCTCAAGTCTTGTTGAGTTTGATGCTATAAGCTTGGCACACCTATTTTTTGGGCACTATCTCCCATTCTTCTTTGCAGGACCTCTCAAGCTCCATCAGGTTGGATGGGGAGTGTCGGAGCACAGCCATTTTCAGATCTGGGTGAGTTGTCCCGTAGCCACTCCTTTTTTATCTTGGCTGTGTGCTAAGGGTCGGTGTCCTGTTGGAGGATGAACCTCTGGATTTTTGAGTATGTTCATATATTTAAAAAATCATTAAACTTCATGAAACCCACTCAGCAAGATGAATGTCAATTAATAAATCACGTTACGAACTGAACGTGAACTGCGTGAACCAAAATAAATGTGATATACTACACTATACACAGATGGATAGTCTCCCTGTGTTTCTACAGTAGCACAAAAACACATCAGTCCTCACATGATCTGAATCTCTGTTTTTATGTCATTATGTGGAGAGTACAGGAAATGACATCAGGACCTCTCTAACATGTAAAACAGCTCACGAATGACATCACTCTCATCTGTGTTCATTATCTCTGCGTTCTAGAACTGTCATACTGTACCTGAACAAGACCAGACTGCTGTTAAGCCTCATGAATTCATTAGTTAAAAATAAATGACTCAAATTAGAAAGCAGAAAAGCAGCCAATGTGTTCATCTACCTAAATTAATTGTCATTGGCACTATTTGAGCTCTGAAAAGACTTGTGAAACATCCCCACATTTAATTGCGGAAATTCTCATCCAATGCCTGAGCTCCATTAAAACTGATCCAAAAACAGTTGAATAATATTTTATAAAAGAGCATCAGAAGTAATTAAAATGCCTTCATTGAGTGTTAAAAGTTAATCATTAAATGGCTAAATCGTTCCAAAAATAAAGAGCCAACACACATGAAACTTTTACACAAAATAATTATCAGTATTTTGTATTTTTGGCTATATATATATATATATATATATATATATATATATATAATTTATATAACAAATTCCTGTCATGCTTACAGGTTAAAAAAAAAAAAGGTTGGCAGTGTACTCCAGGTCATTAAAAATATTACTTTTTTACAAATGTATTTTTTGAGTATCTCTCATACTAAAGAAAAAAACTGGTCTTACTTTTGAAACTACTTTTTACTGAGAAATTACTAGTCAATTTCACAGATAATTACAAAGGAATGGCAAGTAACATACATGGAATTATTAATGAAATTTTGAAGTCGAAAGACAGAAATAGTAAAACCTTTTTGTCTTTGTTTTATTTACAACTTCAAAAAAAATTGTTTTTACAGGGCAGCTATTCTTTCATGAAACCAGAGATTAAAATGTAACCCTCTAGATGTTAATACAGTATCACTGAGACCTTCATTCAATCATCCAAGAATGGTTTAAATTTTATGCCCCACAAGCACGACAATCCAGGATGATCCCCAAAATAGGAGATTGTTCTCAAAGGGTGCATTTCATGTAACCTGTTGAGAACATTTCTGGGTCTTATATTAAAAATAAAATGTAAAAAAATATTGTTTAAGTAAATATTGTTTAAATAACAAGAACAGTTTATATTAAAAGTATTATGCACTTTAATTTAGGAAAGGAAGCAAACCTGACCCAAGGCTGGTCTGATCTCTTTATCTGATCTGCAAAAATCTCATGACTCTACATGGAGGCAGTTGATCCTGATGGACTCCAGCACCAGACTGGAGAGGATTCAAGCTTCTGTACTGCCAACAGCTCTACAAGTTCTCGGCGACATACAAGAATCGTTTTTGTTCTGCAAATAACAAAAGAGATCACAGGGGCTGAAACAGAGACAGAGGAGGAAAGAATTTATCGCTTCAATTTCCCAGAACGGTACGAAGGGGACGGTGCAGCATCAGTCCACTGTTGTCTCATGATAATGGGACTGATGTGTTTTACTGAGTTTACAGCACTTTTACAAACTGCTGCACTTCTGGGCTCGACAAACAAATCAGAGAGACAAATAGATAGTGGAAATTTCAGTTAAAATAAATGAAGGGTCAGAAATTAACTTAGGATAAGATAGGAAGTGAGATAACCATGAGTGGAACTGCAAGATGAGGATGAGACTAGAGGTAGTTATATGAGTTATGCTGCTTTCTAAGACCTTGTTTTGTTTCAAAGTTTTTGTGGAGAATGCACAAGCTCAGGGAAAAAAACTATATCCAAGATACTTGATTATAAAAAAACATTTTATTCAATACTGAAAAGCAATGAATATGTATCTACAGCATGTAGACATGGTCAAGACAATCTGCTGAAGTTCAAACTGAGCATCAGAATGCAGAAGAAAGGTGATTTAAGTGACTTTGTATGTAACATGGTTGTTGGTGTCAGACGGGCTGGTCTGAGTATCTCCTGATCTACTGGGATTTTCACACACAACCATCTCTAGGGTTTACAGAGAATGGTCCGAAAAAAAAAATCAAATGTCCAGTGAGCAGGAGTTCTGTGGGCGAAAATGCCTTGTTGAAGCCAGAGGTCAGAGGAGAATGGCTAGACTGGTTCAAGCTGATATAAAGGCAACAGTAACTCAAACTGAGGTCTGCAGAAGAGCATCTCTGAATGCAGAGCACACAGATGAGCAACAGCAGCAGAAGACACATCTACCTGCCACTTCCTGTCAACTACGAACAGCAAACTACAAAGGCTACAATTCACACAGGCTCACCAAAATTGGACAATGGAAGAACGAACTTGTTGCCTGGTCTGATGAGTCTTCCTTTCAGCAGCGACATTCAGATGGTAGGGTCAGATTTGGCGTAAGCAAAATAAAAGCCTGGATCCATCCTGCCTTGTATCAGTGGTTTAGGCTGCTGCTGGTGGTGTAATGTTGTGGGGGATATTTTCCTGGGCCTTAGTACCAATTGAGCATCGTTTCAACACCACAGTTTTCCTGAGTTGCTGACCATGTCCATCCCTATATGATCACAGTGTTCTCATCTGATGGCTACTTCCAGCAGGATAACAAGCCATGTCACAAAGCTCATATCATCCCAAACTGCTTTCTTTATAATGACAGTGAGTTCACTGCACTCAAATGGCCTCCACAGTCACCAGATCTCAATCCAATAGAGCTGGAATGGGGGATTCATATCATGGATGTGCAGCCGCAACAGTAGAAGCTATCCACATGCGACAGTTACAAATCCATGTATCCTTCATCCAGTGTGGACAGAATCACTAATTATAATTTGTTCTTTTGTCGTGTTGCGTTGTGCCGCTTTAGACAGAAAGAGTCCCTCTGGCCAACATTTTAAGCAATCAACCACAGTTTGTTTTAGTTTTATGTGTTATTTAGGGGTGCATATGTCTGAAATAGATCATAGCTTATGTATGTACCCTATCATCTTCTGGATGAATCTGCCTGGGAAAGCTGATGTGCTTGCAATGCTACCTGACATCTGGACAAAACATGACCTTTTGAACTTTTGACATTGTAGTGTAAAAACAGAATAGAAGAGTGGTAAATTCAGAATGAATGTTTTTCTGTCTGCTTCTCAGAAAGTTGTTCCTTCAAACTAAAAGATTCTACTTCTTAATAGTTTAATTGAGCCTGATTAATTACATTAGAATCAGATAAATCATTAAATTTCACACATCATCCTCCAGTTGTTTAAAAAAAAAAAAAAACACCAGTGGGTTTACAGATTTAAACTACAATAATAGACCGGAGTATGAATAATGATTTGAAATAATAGCTCAGGATTTTCAGCAAACGGCTGAAAGCACAGAAAGAAAGCGGAAAATGTCTAAAAATGTTTTGATTAAAATCTATATCCGTCTAAAAGAAATAACTCAGAACAAAGTATAATATATTGTTATACTCAGGGATATTTAGCTACCTTCCACTTAGTGCTTAAGTAAAAACTTTTGATTCGATGCTGCTAACCTGACAAACTTTCCTTGAACTTATTGTGTCAATTATTCACCATTTTCCCAGACAGGCTGATAAGATAAATATGAACTCTTTATTGGATTTGACATGCCAAATTAATAAGTACTGATTATTTCAAAAGCATAACTCAGAAAACAAAGCAGACAGCATGAACCTTTCAGCCCCTGTGGTTTTCGTATATCAGTCACTGAGTTTATCCTAGAAAGATTCTATTAAAGGATTTAGGTGTAATAAACACGGCTAAACCTTCTCTTCTCAGAAAGCCTTCTCTGTCTCTTCTGAAGGATGTCACTTTCAGGATTGTTCATCCACTTCAGTGTCACATCCGTCAATCACATGCGTCAATCAGTGATGGCTTCGCCACAGAAAAAAAGAGAGGTAACGCAACGGCACGGCAGATTAACGAGGCTATCGGAGCCATGCTGCCGTGGCAACAGATGAAAAGTAATTAGTACTCAGCAATGTTAGACACGACAATAACATAATTAAAGCAATTTATCCTGTCTGATTTAATGATGCCTGTCTCTATTAGTGCTGTAAAATAAATCGTATCTGCATGCCAATGAGCATACCGATATCATCATTTTTTGTCAGCAAGAATTTTTTTTTAGTTTGATAGAAAACAGGTTTATACTGATTGTGTAAATAGGCATATTTATCAGTTTATATGTGGATTTGTTTAGTTTCTCTTTTGCATTTATTTACTACAGAAGATGTCATTCCTCATGTCATTAAACCTTTATGCTGTTTGTTTTTTAATGGAATACAGAAAAAGTTTTGAAGTTTTATTTTTACTAACTGTTTTTAACAAATGTTTCTACAATTATGGTTTTATTCCTTCAGTCAGAGGACAACTGTCAAAACGGGCTGTCTCTCCGAACCAAAATAAATAAAATAAAATAAATACTTGTCATCTGTAGGGTCATGGAGATTACAAATCATTGTTTAATAAATGGATTAGTTAATTAATTAATTAATTAATCAAATTTACTAGAAATTTGTTGTCATTGATTTTCCTGTTGACACCAAATAACATGTGTACGTGTCTCAACCAAACATGGTTCGTCAGTTTACTGAATGAACCCTCTGGTATTGTTGAATAATGGGTCACATTTGAGTTTTTTGCTTTTTCGAATGAAGTTTTTTTTTTTTTTTTTAATGCAAAAGTCACAGGGTTTCATAGCTTTCTGATAAAGTAGCGATTTTGAAAATTGGTCCAAAATGACCAAACAACACCAGATGGTTAAAAAGGAGATTTAAGACCAGGGTATATTTCAGTGAATAGCTTAAACCAGTCTGTTTCTGCACACAAAGCTGTGTGGCTTCAGAGGGCTTACATAGTCTTGTGGACAACTGTTACGGTTCATTTATGCTGTGTTTTTGTCCTTTTCAGACCTTTTCAGACCAGAAATGTATAGAAAAATCAGAGAAAAACATATTTGCAAAAAGTTTGGACGACATGAAGAACGATGACAGAATTTTCATTTTGGGTGAACTATCGCTTTAACAGGCAAAGAGGCAAATGTCCTCTCCCAAGGGGAAATGAGTGTGTACATCACACACACACACAGCCCATTCATCCTCATTACACCTGATGGTGTATTAGCGCTGTGTATTGATGGTAAGGGAAGGCAGGTGTGTGTAGCGAGACACAGACTGATCAATATCAGACGCATCTCTCCTCAGCTGCTATGCATAAGGCACACTTTCAAATCTGCTGTGCTATAGATAAGTCTCAGTTGTGCTCTTGCATATGCATATGGAAGAGATCCATGTCGTATAAAGGTCAGATGTCATTGTTTCTCACATTATCAGAGCCACTGGTTATTTAAAGATAAAAACTTTATTCATGGGTGGGGAATGGAAAGTCACTGAACAGAGCGTGCAAATGCGGCCAGGACATGACTGAACTCAAATCCACATTAACATAAGCTCCAACATTTCAAGAGCATTGCTATGTTCAGACAGGATACTAACTATTTACTACATACTGTATACTGCCCTCGACTATGAAAAAATAAATTCTATATGAAATCAGTGATAAACGTTTCAAACCCTAGTATGCTACACTGGCATCACATGACCTCATCATTTTGCATGTGAGTGGTATTATAATGCAAATGAAAAGAGATCAAAATTCAGTCATTTTTGGGTGAACTATCCCTTTAACTGGTGCAGTGAAATAATGAGTCAAAAGAAAAAGAAAAAAAAGATTTCAGCAGTAATAATTACAGATTAATTTGTCAAATTGGAAATCAACCCCTAGAGGCAGCAGTATCAAAAAAATCCATTAATTAGTCAATAAAGGTGTTACGCTACAGTAAAATGAATGTTTAATGAGTTTTGACTTGTTTTTCTGTGAAAATATCTAGAAATCCACCAAATAACGTACATTTACTTGAGAACCAACAGTTCATAGTCAGATTTTTTTCACTTGTTTAACACTTTTATACTTCAATCAGAAGAAGAAATCTGCCAGTGCAGTATAACAAAATAGAAACAACGATTATACTGATAAAGATACAGTATACTGTCTGAAAAACAAGCCTTAATATCATATGCACCGTTGCTTCATAAGCAAATTCATCTTTGATATTGTAACCAGAACAAAATACAGTACTTGTGCCATGTAACAATCACCATATTTCTTAACGGACGTCGAGTGCACTGAATTATGGGATGTAGTTTACTGCACATCTCATCAAGGTCATCCCGAGTATTTTATATTCATTCATAAAATCCACATACTATATACAATCTACATAATATATATTATGCAGAGATAGTAAGAGAGTAGTATGTTAGTATGCCATTCTGAACACATCTTTTTCTCACACATAAATGGAGGGAAGGAGGAAAAATGTGTCAGTGACCAGTGAAGAAGTAAGAGTGTATGTGTGTGTGTGTGTGTGTGTGTGTGCGTGTGTGAAGGAGAGCGAGTCACCGGAGCAACAAGTATAGAGAGATCGGACATCCACTGTCTCTATTACCGTGGGGACCAAGCTTGTGCAATTAAGCCCAGCCAATTACTGGCAGCTAATGGCTCCAAGAGGCAGAGACAGAGATACATTAACACAGCTAACCAACGCTTAACCAACCCTTTATTAGACACATCCTAACAGGGAGACGATGACCCCTAAAGCACTAGCACATGTTAAGCGATGCACATTAACCCACACTGCATTAATTAACATATATTCGAAGCCAGAAATCCACCCCCGTAATTTGAGCTACAAACAAACCATTTGCGTTCAAACCCTCTAGACATGAACAAAAACAGCCTACGGAGATTACAAAAGCACTTCAGAGAAAACACACTGTAAAATAAACTTGCTAAAGTGCCAGTCAGGGAACAGTGTGTGTACAAACTATAATTAACTGAGGGGGCATTTTGAATTAATTGTCAACAAAACTGTCAACAAATAATGAGGATTCATTTAAATGGGAAAAAAGTTTGAGTCTTACAAATAAAACTAAACTAAATCTTGGTATGTTACTTCACATTAAAGCTGTAGGGTGTTTGGTACACCTTGGTACCACCTTTTGACATCAAAAACAGGAAGACTAATTCTCCAGTCGTTTCCTCGAGATTATCCTATGGGTTTTTCAATTTAGACCAGGGGTTTTCATAGTGTGGGGCGCGCATGGATGAATGAGAAGTAAGAGCGGGACGTGCTTGACAATGAGTTATTAAAATCACAATAAACCATGAAAGAGAACTGAATTTGGTACTGAGAGGAGGCTTTCCGTGGCACACATTTGAAGCGCTGAATTCAGTTCACTTTTGCGGCTTATTGCACGTCAAAAGATAAATACACACATTTATGTGTCAAAATGCCTGCCTTGGTGAGTATTCATGTAAACATAATTAAGCACTTTCAATTATATTTAAAGTGAAAGTAAACAGTTAGGTAAAATGATCATTATATTGGATCCATACATAAGGTCTTAAAAGTGACAGCAGCCTCATATAGGCCTACCTGTGGCTGTCTATGTCATTACTGTTGATCAAACAACAAAAGAAAAAGAAAATCATTCACTGCTCTTGACTTAAAATTTTTCATAGCTTTATTAATAATATGTGTATATGTAAAGGTCAAAGTTATACTTCACTTTTTACGCGTACATGAGGGTCAGCGTACAGTGTGCGCAACGCTAATTTCGTCATCAGAATAGTACATGGGTACTGAACGTGGACTGCCTAATTTTTGTAATGTCGCACATTTGCATTTTATTTTTTTGCAGTAATTACTGGAGGCGTCAATTCACAAGGTAAACTGCATAAACAGAACAGACCAGAATGAGTGCAAGCTACAGCAACAATGGAGGCCTACACAGCCAATAGATTTTATGACGAGGTTTTAAAGTGTCCTCATTTGAACAATTCTATAAGTCAAGTGAAGTACACTTTGAAGCTTGTGCGTTAGACTGCGCGAAGTGAAAAAAAGTGAAGTATACTTCGTTTATTTCATATAGTGCAGTTCATACTATGTAGATTACATGGTGCCATCATATATGTTGTGTTAAGGCCAATCCACACTGCACCAACCGATGCCAACCAATGGTCGTTGTATTTACAATGTTATGAAAAATAACTGTCGTGTTCACACTAAACCAACAAACACCGACAAACGTGTCACAGAGAGTCAAGTCTGACTGGGAAAATTTGAGATCGACAACTACATACGTGCAACCATGTTAACAACGTATTCGGGTAAGTTTATTAGATTAGTAATATAGTATCATATATATTTTCATTGTTTCAAAGTATTGAGGCAAACATAATACTAACCTGAAATCTGAAGCGCTAGCCATCTATCTGATGACTTGCGTTGGGGTTGCCTTCAGCCTTCACCGTTTTTTAAACTTCTTTTAGCAGACCAATCAAAGGCCTATACAACCATTTGTAGCTAAACAAGCCAAAATGAATTCATTTAAAACTAAACTTAGGTTAAACCTGCGTTGCTCTCATGCTTATACCACTCTCTTTCGGCACAAATCCAAATATTTCCATTTCGCAAAGTATTTGGATGCTATAGGCCACTTACTATTTATTATGTAAAGTCCTTCACGCACGTGTTCCAGTAAAAGTAAAAATGGCATCACCACAGAGGAGCAGCATTCTGCTGAAAGGGTCGGATTACACTACAGACTATTTAAATTGAGTATTGTAACTTCAAACCAATCAAACCACAATCTTTGCCAGGGACTTGCCACATCCTCATGGCAACGGTTCGTGGCCATGTCAGATTACGTCAGAGTTTGTTGGCGTATATTGGAAAACCATACCACACTGATCAGACATTCCACGACCAACAAACGCTGATTAAACATGATCAGTTGGGTGAAAACAGACTCAGACCAACTCTAACAGACACCAACAGGGGTATCACAGCTATCCAACAAACTCCAACAGACGTGTTTGTTGGTGTTGGTTGGTGCGATGTGAATTGGCCTTTAGAAGGGATGCCCACTGTCTTTGACTTTGAAAACCCCTGATAAAGATCTTTTGCAGCTCCTCCCCTTTTCAGTGCTGCGCCTGTTGCGTTCTGTCTTTCTGTATGTATTTCCACAGTTTTAAAACCCAAAGAGGGGGGAAAAAACCTTTAATAAACTACCTCATATTCCAAAATGAATCACAAAGCTCTTTATTCAGGATTCATGAATGAGAATAATATGTCCTTGAAGTGACTGTACAGTATGTACACTTCACTAACAGCCTAATAAAGAGACTTTCACTTGCATTGACCTTACATGTTGCGTAGCAGTGCCCGCCAAAGGTGCAAAATTGTGAATATTAGCTAATTTTCTCAATGGCTTCAAACGTAGTTGATTCACTCAGAAAAAAATCGTATCGATCGATTTGGTATGAATAATCTAATCTAGTACAAATAGCTATATAGTGAAATAAACAGTTGCTGTGATAGAAACAGAAAAAAGCTGTCTTATTTAAAGCTAAAAATCAGAGATGTTCTTAAACATCAACCACGTGTCGCACAACTTGTCAAATTCATCCATGAGCAGCACTCAATACTGTGTGTTCATACTGGAAAATTCAGAGCATGACTGGTGTGAGGGAGGAGGATTTAGCGTCTTTAACAGGTCGAATAAACTCCAATACAGCATTAGGATTACGATACAAAAATCAATCTACCTGATGCCACCTGTTCTGTCCGTGTGTGTCTGTGTGTGACCCACATGGGGTAAATCTAATCCTGGGCATCCATGGCATAAAGATAGCAGAGAAAGTAATCTTTCCATCGCTCTACCAATCACAGAGAAAATAAACACACAACAACGCAAGCACGTACAGTACTGTCTGACTAGATGCGGATTATTAACTGCTTCAAATCAAAAGCAACTCTATAACTCTACATGTGGTGGACAGCACAGTCTCAGGCCATGTGTGTGTTAGAGCCAGAAGACAACTACTTGTGTGTGCACAGCTATTATTTGTTTGTTTGTATTTTACTGAAATGTCTTGAGTGAATGTGTGAATTTTGCATAAGGATTATGTTTAGCATAGTGACATTACTTACATACGAATTATATACCCATCCACTCCAAACCCCCAACACCACCCAAAAAGTAACTTTTGCAAAATAATACAATTTGACATATTTTTATAATACGAGTACTGATAAGGTTTAATATATAAAAAGGTTTAATATATAAAATATTTAATGTATTTAGATGTTTAATATGTAAAATAAATAAAATAAAAAATTTCAATATACTTAAATTATCATGAAAATAATATCAAAATGACATTTTGTCAGGTGACATGAGCCACGGTGAATGGCAATGTGATGTGGCTAGAAAAAGTGATGCAATATTTGTGGGAGTGATTTCACTATTGGTCTCTTTCCACATATAGGGATATAGTAATAATAATAATGTATGCATGCAAATCCATGGCAGAAACTGTCATCCATCTGATTCATCTGATAATATTTCATATAATTCATGATATGATCCTTTATGCACTGCTGCAGTTTATATTCAACCCCCCCCCAATATTAAATCTAAGTGGCAATAAAACAAATTCCTTATCAAAAGAATCACTGACACCTTATTTTTACCAGCTGCTAGTGACCAGCAGCACAGCAACACAGATCAAATCACCATCTGTGTGAACAGAGCTGCAGCATGAATCCTGAAAATGCTGTCTATGTAAGCCCTCACCTTATTCCTTCACTTTCTCTTTTTTCTGTTCTTTTCTTTGACACACTCCCAAAGCATTTAAATTGACAGGTCATCATACCCTAGTGTAGTGGAATTCAGGTAAAGGAGCAAAAGAGACTTTTAAAGAGAAAAACGTTCCACCAGATTCACTCTTTTCTCTGAATAATGACTATCCTGCTCTTCCAGATCTTCTAGAGTTCTCTCAATCCCAGCCATACAATTATCCAATTAAAGCTTTATTTGAGTGTTAGTGTGATGGGATTGAGTTATATCAGTTGTTTCCTCTTGAACGATCTGCACAGATGGTGCCTGTATGTCTATATGAACGATGGAACAAACATATAATTAAATACAAAATACTGACGTATTAACAAAAGTATGTGCACTTTTTTTTATCTTTTCCAGGCTGATATACATGAATAGGTAGGTTTGAAATCCCAGGTTTTTACATTTCAGTCAGTCATTTGAATGAATATGGCATATGATACATCCTTTACTCTAGAGAACCAAGTACACACAGGCTCTGTTTGAGTTTCCTCAGATTTCTATTAAAGCAACAAGCCGTATGAAACTGTGGTTTGCAGTGATTTTACCACAGCTGAGGTGAGGCTAAGCATTTATTAATCATAACACTATACTAATACTTGCACAACTGCTGCACTATATAGAATGCATACTTTGTAGAGTTTGGAATCATTCTGTATGTAAAGAATGATGGTCTACTACTGTACATTTGACAAAACATGGAGTATACAACAGAGGATATATGCAGAATCCTATATCCCATAATCCAACACACTTGATTTGACGTCTATTTCCAGTGTGATGAACAAACTGGCCTTGTGAAGGCCGCCCGAGTATCGCCGTCTTGGGTATCCTACGGTTGTGGAGGTGTAAGACGTGTCCGGCTAAATGAAAACGGTGTTCAGTAATGGTTGTGTAGATGGGCCATGCACTGGAGCGAAAGTATACTTTCACGTTCGCAAATATGTCCTGGTAAGTGATCTTGATCACACATCGAAGACATCAGTGATGGAAAACGTCCAACTTTTAACCAATGGATTCCACCATCTTCCCCATTTCGCACACATAGTTCGCCATCCACACAATGATTGTGGCCAGGAGCCGAGGTTTAATCTGTAGGGAGAGGGAGGGCGAATTCCAGATTGGACGAAGTTGTTGGAAAGCAGTTGACGCCTTGCTGACGCAGTAAGCAACATCTCGCTCTGCGTCCCCGCCAAGATAAATGAAGTTCAGCACTTCCTCCACCTGTTGCCCATTGATGGTAATCAGGACTCTTGAGTTTGCGTAACCAATGCGATTGACTTTGGTCTTCTGTCCACTGATTCAGAGTCTAGTGCTGGTGCTTTCTAGTGTCATAGTGAGATCTCGTAGGGCAACTTGGGTCGCCCAAATCTGACAATATCATCGGCAAAGTCGGGATCGGCAAGCAGGAGGTTGCCGTGTTGTTGGTTGATGTGTAGAAGTCGATGAGGAGGAGGAATAGCATCGGCAAGAGCTTGCAACCTTGTCGTAAACCAGTTTCGATCGTGAAGAAATCTGTTATCCCTTCTTCCATCCGTACGCAGCAAGAAGAGCCTTGGTACAAGTTAGGAAAGTTGTCAATGAACCAGGATGGGATTCCATAAGCTCAGGCTATCTGCCATAATATTTCTCGGTGCACCGAGACAAAGTCAATAAAGTTCAGTGAGATCCGTTGTTGGTATTCTAGCTATTGTTACACCACTTGTCGCAGAACAAAGATCTGCTCGATACAGGATCAGCAGCTTCGGAAGCACGAAGCTGCTCTCTAAGGCAGGCGTCCACTGTTCGTCAGAGGCGGTTTGGGAGTACCTTCCCAGATACCAATAAGAGAGCAATATCCCGCCAGCTGTCACCCTTAGAAAGATCGCCTTTTTGTAATAGTTTTGTAAACTGTGATGTACATTTTTAAGGATTCTTTGATGAATAAAAACGGAAAAAAAAAAAAAACCTGCATTTATTTGAAACAGCATTTAAGAATAATTTTTGTTACATTATAAATGTCTTTACTGCATCCTTGCTGAATAAATCTATAAGTTCGTCTAAAATGAAAAATCTTGAAAATCCAAAATTTTGAACAGTACTGTACAAAAGAAAAAACTGTATAAAAATTATAAAAAAATGTCAAAGGTAATCAGCAATGATGGTTTAGATACATCTTTACACCCTAACTTGTTAAAAATGGCTCTTGAAGACCTATCCACCGTATCGGACAGCAGCATCAGAGGGTTAAAGTAGGTCTTTCTCTCCGAGTTGAGCTCTTGACCTTCACAAAGCAGATGGTGACCAGCTAGGTTTGGAGTTACACGTCATGATCGACCTGTAATTTAAAGCATCGCATTGAATCCTCGGCTCAGACGCAGTCTCCTTCACTCTACCCTCCAAAGAGACTAACTTCTCAAACTTCAGCGCAGCATCCTACGCATGTTTCTCCTACTCTCTCCAATTTCATCTTGCCCCCTTCCTGCTCGTCAGTTCAGAGGAAAGAAAATGAAAATAAACAGAAAAACAAATCAGTGTTTTGTTCTTTCTGCAACGAGCTGCGTGTTCGCGAGCCGCGCGCTCCTGCCACGCGGAAAACAAATTCCAATTTGCAGCAGTGTGTTGTTTCTCCACAGGGCAGGACACCGATGTGGCACTGCAGTGTGTGTGCGTCTGTAAGTGTGTGAGAGGTACAGACTTCTGATATTGTCACTCCAGACTCACTCATCTCTATTGACTATTTCACAGCTGCCTTTCTAGTGGAGAGAGCAGAAAGAGGAGAATCACCAGTCTTTCAAACTCATCACAAGAGACAGAGAACGAGAAATGAGGGAAATAAAGACACACACAGAGAGGGGGGAACTTTTGGGTTACTTTTAGATTTTCTCGGCAAGCTTTGAACTCGTTTCTCGAGCATGAATTCTTAATGCTGCTAATTTGAACACGAACAAACATGTTTTTTACATGACTAATTCATAAAGGGTTTCTCTGGGTATTGTAGTCGCATTTTTTGTTGTTCTAGCAGAGATTTCTCTTTCATTTGCCAGTCACAGGCATATTTTTGCTTTTGCGCTGAATTCGATTCATTACGGATTACACAAACAATTTTTGACGATGAAGCAAGCGTTAGTTAACAAAGGAGGAAGCCTTCAGAGGGAAATATCATCTCCTTGTTTACTCTATAAAACCTTATGAAAGCATGTGATTAAAAAAAAAAAACATATAGGAGAGAATGGGGCTAGATGACACATGAGAAAGTTGTCACAAAGATTTATATTACTGTTCACAATTTTTGTTTTAAAGAAATTAATACTTATATTCAAAAAGGATGCATTAAATTGTTCAAAAGTGACAGAAAAGTGACCAAAAAAGTCTATTTCAAATAAACATTGTTATTTTGAACTTTCTATTGTAGAAATAAAATGTATCACAGTTTCCAAAAACCGTTTACAATATTGGTAATATTCAGAAATGTTTCTTGAGCACAAAAGCAGCATATTGTTAAGCATGCCAGGAATAAATGACATTTTAAAATATGTACTAATATTTTAATTATACTAAAAAACTGTTATTTAAAATTGTAGCAAGGGAGAATGAGATCAGGATCAGTTGTGAACTCACATCCCCCATGTGAGCACCAGAGCTCAATGTGTGCTAACCACTGGCCGCAGCTCTGACAAATCTATTCTAACAAAAAAAAAAAAAAAAAAAAAAAATTCCACATTCTGTCAGTTCTCTGATTTCTCAGTACAGGACAGCACAATGATAGTGACGTCTGCTTTAAAAACAGAGACAGACCTGAGACACAAACCAGTGCAGCAGAGACCAACATGATCAAAGACACACATGTGACTGTTCCTGTGTTGTTCAGAGCTGAACATCTCCACGGCGCTGACAGATAGTGAATGAGAGAATGCAGAGGAGAAAGAGATAAAAAGAAGGAAAAGTGAAGCTGTAATCAAAGAAAGGTGAATTAAGCCTGACAGGTCAACACATAACCAGAGGCATAAGGAACATTCGAGAAGAAAAAAGAACTGAAGGAGAAAATACAGTTTCTCCTACAGTTTCCCTGAACCTGCTAACAGCAAAGAGAAACTCCATTCACAATTCATTTCATTCCTGTAATAAAATGAGCAAAATCAAATTAAAGCAGGACTTTCACAAAAGCTTCACAAAATCAAGAGGTGCATAAATCTCACTACAGCTGCTGTATCAAGAGGCAAAGAGAGCATTTTTTGAGTATTTGAGAGTGGGCGAGAACTCACTGGTGCTGTTGGTAAGGCGAAAGGTGACAGAACTGTCTGGAATATCACACACGTTCCGTACGGACACCTGACAGGTGTAATTAGCAAAGTCCTGTGGACGGAGGTTTTTCAGTTTCAGCACCTTTGTCTCACCCTGCAAATGCACACAAATATTCACATGGTAAATATAAATCACTCACAATTTCTTGTTAGACAGAGCATGCATTTAAACATTATGAAAACAAACAAAGTTTGCCGGTCATCCTCTGGAAACAGTGCCATTTGTACTTTTATCATTTTCTTTTTTTAAATAATTTTACTACAGAATTTCGCAGTTAAAAATTCATATTTCAAATATGAAATCATGTTTTCCCACCTGGGCCATCACAGAGTTCAAATGAGTTACACAACACAAGTGTAAACAATGAAATAGAAAAAAACAGAGGTTGAAATACAAAGTGGCTGACTTTATGTAATTTCTTCAAATATAATGTCAGAAAGATAAAACCATTACATTTACATTTTATAAAGCATTGCAAATGATGCATAGGCAGTAATAGCATGATATTTTAATTTCAAGAAATGCAAAGTGTTTTTAAATTCTATATTAACCATTGAAATATAATGGGGATGAACTGAAACTGGCAAATTGGCTGATATTCCAGAAAACAAACATTCCAGAAAATTGTTGCTATGCTATAAAAATCTATCAAACAATGTGACTAAGTTCAGTATCCTGTTAATTACGTAATTCATGTGGACACAAAAGGTACAGTTTCGTTTCCTGAGAATGACCCTTGCATTTCTATGCAGTGTCAGAGGCTTTGTGTGTGTGATTAAGAGAGAATGAATTCAGGAATTTTAAATTCCTCTAATTCTTTTGACTGAGTCCATCAGGAGAATGAATAATCCTCATTATTAATAGCAAAACCATCAATCTCCTTCCATTCCATTTTACTCAAACGGCTCTTTAATAATAAGCGCTCAGATTATGAATTCATCACTGATGGATCACTGATTTATTGAGTACGCTTCTCTGTGATTGAGCAGGTCTCCCCTGGTTATCCGCTGTTCAAATGATTATTAACTCTAATTAAACTATTTTGTTTTAGGAAATATAAGACCTATACAGAAATCTCACATATTATCCAGCTGTATGTGAGAGTAGTTGGGAATTACTTAGTTAGAGGGCAAATCTGTTTCCAAACTTTTTTGGAACAACCAGGGATGTCCTCGATTAAAAAAACAACAAAAAAAAACAGTAAATGATAAAATAATTATTATTAAAAAGGTTCTTCTATTTGTAGGAAGTGCCCGAAGTGCCCACAATTAAAATAGCTTAATAAACCTAATAAATAAATTCTTAATGAAAATGGAAAAATGGAAAAAAGGCTTCTGGAAGGGTTAGGTGCACGCAGGGTCAAGGAAACATCATTAGCTTACTTTAAAAACGATAGAAGTCATGATAGAAAACATTTGCGTTGTACCTGTGTGTAAAGAGGCTCGTAGATGTCAACGCCGTTGTCTTTGCTCTGTTCGATTGGTTTATTTCCCCGTTTCCAGATAAAGCGAGCGGGAGGGTTGGAGTTTACCGTACAGCGCAAAAACACTGTTTTCTCCTGATAGTAGTTCCCTCGTACATCACCCACCGTCTGGTGCACCGTGAGGACAGGCTTATCCAGATCTGAAGCACAGAAAGAGAATTCACTTACATTGGGAAAACATAATCTCTTTAATGGAGTAATCTGAGAGGTACTGTAAATGCTCCCTGAGCCTGTAATTATCAATGTCTTGATCTTGTGGTCTCAGACAAGACCACTATTTCCACTGTAGTGAAGGTGACAATTACCTCAAGTTCAGTAAACCATTACAGAGATTTCATCAGAGTTCCAATAGCCATTTTACAAAGAGCCTCATTGTTTGAATGAATGATGCAATAAATGTTCTTCATTGGACTTCATTAAAATGGTTTTGGATTGACAGGTTTTGTGAGGGGCGGATGTACCGGGGTGTCACAGGGTAGCAACTGCCACCCTAAGAAAAAGCACTGCCAGCCCAGAATTATCCCAGTATAAAATATAAATGTAACCAGTGTTTTCTGAACCACACTGTAGCAGCAGTGCTTTAATGTGATGGCATAAAAAGACTTAAAAAGACAAAAAAAAAAAAACTTAATTAACAATTGACTCACATTAACTGATTCTTTTTGGTCAGTCTAAAACACACAGCAAAACCAGCGTAGCCCAGTTCAAATGTTTTTCCAATTGTTTGTGAATCGGAAAATTAGAAAAGTCTGGATAGTATGGGACCTTCTCGCCATTTATTTTGACCAGTGTCTATTATTTGTGGTGCACGGATTGTTCACTCTGACTGTCCACTCCACTTTCATCATAGATATATTTGCCATCCGACTAAATAAAATGAAACTAATAAGAAGATCCCAATCATGGAAAATAATAGCAGAGTTAGGTAAGTTGATACTAGATTGATATATTTGAAAGACAAATTCATATTGGCTTGACAAGGTCTTTTCTTAAAATATATATAATTTGAAGGTCAAGATAGATACATTGATTTAGTATAGATTATTGAATGCTTGCTTGCTTTGGTGTTGCCATCCCTCACAGTCCTCATGCCACCCCCTTTGCCACATAAATAATTTTCTACATCCGCCCCTATGTCTGGGTCTTATAAGAAACACTGTGGCTTCTGGAGACTTGCTATTTATAGCATGCATGGCAGCTGAAATACTTTTATTGCTTTTTTTAGCCCTTTTTGGACTTTGATACTAAATATCACCATTTACTTTCATTGAATGTTAAAGCTCAGCTCAGAAACTCAGAATCTCCTTGTGTTTCACAGAAAAATGGAAATAATATACTAAATAATAGCAAAATGTTCATTTCTGGGTGAACGATCCATTGAATGAACACACACACAGGATACTTAAACGTGTATAAACAAGATAAAAACACATAAACACACAACTTGCGCAGAGAACACTATCACCTTTGGAGGAAAGAGAGGTGAATGTGTAACACATTTTGACCTCTGACCTCTCCCTGCTCAGTGATTCCCCCTGAATAAACAGGATCCGTCTAATAGACGTGCTCGTACACAGTCCTGAGCACACATGAATGGCTTTAATTTAGCTTCTGAAAGAAATCTAAACACAATGCCTGAGTAATTTCGACAGCAATAAGAAGTCCCAAATGAAAACATCACTTCTGTCAGAGAGAGACTGACTGAGAAATGCGCTGATCCATAGGGAATTCCACAGAGAATAATCCGGAGAGCGCACCAACCCTCATCACAATGACCATGTCAAATTATCACTCAATTCTATTAGACGGTCTAGAGCTAATCTGATGACCACAGGCCAGAGGAGAAAATCACGAATGACACACTGACTCAACCCAATATACCAATGAGCGGAACCATGTGTGCAGTGTGACTGCGTATGTGTGTTTCATAAAGGTCTATGGAAGGAGACTGAATAAATAATAATTGAATATTGAATATTTATAATTGAATAAATCCTATTTTTAATCAAATAAATGCAGCCTTAGTGAGCATAAGAGACTTCTTTCAAAGACATCTGAACTTCTGAACAGTAGTGTATGTTTATTATATTTTGAATGCTTTATAAAATTAAGCAGCATCATGAATAATTGCAATGATTTTAATGTGCTTTTATATGGCCATTATGCTTCCTTGAGATGGAGTCATTAGATGAGTCATTAGAAGAATATTCCTAAAAGCGATAGTTCACCCAATAATTTAAATACTGTCGTCATTTACTCGCCTTCATGTTATTTCAAACCTGTATGAATCCATTTCGATTCAAAACTCAAAAAATAAAACATCTGCAAGTTCTATAGGTAAAGGCATTTTATATCAAAGATTAAAATTATTTTTGGAAAAAATATTTATGAAATGTTTCATATTGAACTGAACTTTTATAATCTGAATGCCTACAATGGTCGTCTGGATTAAAAAAAAACATACACACATTTGAACCATTTCAAATACAAATGCATCAAGATATTTTGGCATCAAGATTGCCAAAAGGCTGATACCCTAGTAGACCAAACTCTAAACCTCCAACGCTAACACACACCATTCTGCAATCAGAAAAGCTCAAACAGAGGCAGACGTTGTGTTTGATTCCACCAGCATCTCGTGAATTATTTAGCACTCTTCACATTGCCTGAAATGGAGCATCACATGAGTGTGAGTAGCACATTTGGATATAATGAGCACATATGAACAGCCCAGAATGCCCCGCAAGCCTGCAAAGATCTTTTTCTTTTTACAGGTTTCCATCTTATTTTTCTGTTTAGATCACTTACAAATCAATGTCAACATTTGCTTTTCTCACACACACAGTTTCTATATGGACAGAGTCAGCTAGGAAACACGTGTAAGCGAATGTGTCCTTCTGCAATGCGTGGTTTTGCATAGTAACATTTCTGCCAGGATTGCAGGATTATTTGCATAATGTGCGAGAGTACAGTATAAAACCTGTGATCTTATAAACATGAGCTGTGTCTACACCTGGTTGGACTGAGGGCACGGACCCACAATGCACATGTTTTCTACCCACAGGAACATCTCTGTATCGCTTTCATAATTCAGCTCACTCCAAATGAATATGTGTGAGAGGACAGAAATATGTAAATGACTTTGTGTCAATCAGGGGCTTAGCCCGCAGTGAGAAGAGACCATCGCCTAAATAGTGCATCTTTAAATCATGACCACTACATTATAATGTAGTAAGTAAAAAATAGCTTACCGGTACTTAAATTGGTACAAAGTCAAATTTTTTAAATGATGAGACCAGTCTTTGTCCAGTGCACTTCAAATCAGTACATATATAGGCTACTGTTTGACTGACAGAAAATTGTCATCATAATATTATTATTAACAAGTATCACTATTAACTAGCTAAAAAACAAAAATATTGATTCAGGGCTAAACACTAAGATTTTTTAATTATTATTATTAAATATGTATGTATCCTGCCATAACATTCACTCAAAAAAAAATATATTTTTTTATTGTTTTTGACCCTAACCTTACGATACCAGTGTTTTAGATACCTGTGAAATTTAACAATTCTCAAATGACAAGCAATAGTACAAATAATTACAACAGAAAAAAAGATACAAATTAAACACTTTACAGTAGGCCGACTTGTGATAACTGTATTACCATAAATACACATAAAAGCTACAGAAGTTATTTAGTTATGAGCAGCGAGTGATTATCTCTTTTTCTTTTGGGGTTTGATAAACATTATTGAAAGTATAATGTTATAAGGACACACACATACAATATAATTGTTTACATTCAGTTAAGACTGGGTTTATGTGGATACTCGTCCAAACGGGCATTTTGTGTGTATTTTTTCAAGAAGACGTGCAAGATAGGCTTCAATCACGCTGTGAAAGAGATGTTTAAAATGTTTAAACATTTACAACTTGATCTCGGAATAGGTGGTCATGACTACAACACTATTCAATAGTCTTGAAATAACACAAATGTAAGTACGTGATTTTGAGGGGTGACTTTTTGACAATTAAAAATGTTGCGCAGATGCCAATGTGATCAGGTAGAAGACATTCTGATTTCTTGGATATCACATTAAAGGGAAAGATGTGTGGCGTAAATAATATAATACAGCCCGAGGCAGCAGATATTTGATTTCCTTTGCCAATATCAGATGATCTACAGTATCTAAAAGCTAACATCCACCGGGGTTACTCTAGTCACAAAGTCACAAAGGAGAGGGTCAAAGGTCAATGTTCATATGAATACGTCAATATTCTCTTCACTTCGACTTTTTTTACATTACAGTAATGGGACTTGAGCTTAATTGGCATTTTAGAAATAGATATTATATAAACGTCTATACAAAAAGCATAAAAAATAAAGCAGCACTTCACAAACAAGACTTTAAGAGTTATACAATGAAGGTGGAAGTTGTGGAAGAATTTGAGTTAAAGTCATGATAAAATGGAAGCTGCGGCAGCTTTTTTCCCCCCATATTATGACACTTCCGAGTGAACGCATTATCAGAAACGAAAAAAAATGTAGCGCGGGAACTTGATTCTATCCACTGGTTGCTGATTGGATGGAGGCAGATCTGAATGCGAGCTTGCAGACAAATGTGAGAAGGGGGTTTAAACAGTTTAAACAGAATAAATGATTGGAGAATTCCTGCCTACATCATGAGAGAAGTCACCGCAAGACTGGAAACAAATACACAGTTAAATTGTTCACAATAAGACCAATAACAAGCATTTAGAAATATATATATAGGATGAAAATTTCATTTCACGTCAGCAATTTCCTGACTTTTTGTTCTAACTTGAAATTTTAATATTAAAGATCTGGTAAGACTTTGGCAATTGAGAAATTCCAGTTTTCAATTCAGTACTGGAAAAAAATGACCGTGGTTTTAACGGCAAAAGACTGTAAAAATGCTACGGTTAAAAACAATTCACTGGTTTACAGAAAGTTTCCATTCTATATACTGTGAATAACGGTGAATTTTTTACAGTAAAGTTCTGGCCATTTTGTTGTGTGCATTTATTGGAGACCATTTGCTCTCCAATAATCTCATTGGTTTTTAGGAGAAACAACAAAATATTAAGATATTGTGATTTTTCTCTTGCGACTACAGGAGGCTCCAATTAAACTGTCCAGAGAACAGCGGTTGCAGGCGATTTTAATAAACACCTTCTGAATGGGAAAGCAGATCAGGGACGTATTCTCAGTACTGATCCCAAACCTCCAGACTCTCAACACACCTGCAGCCTCCTCTTCCTCATATCGGCTAATTACACTCGGTCCTTCCTCGACTCTGCCCCGCAGCAGGAAATGAGATATTTAGTCAACCCCACTGGCTCAGCACCAAGAACCTTCAGAGTGCTTTGAACTAGGGTGCAGTTTTAATTAAAAACCCCAGGCAAAGCTCTGAGAGCAGAACTCCGCTGGGTGAGGGGGTCACTAACCATCCGAGCACTTCCCAGGTCGTCACCTCCTAACAGGATAAGAATTCCAGAGGAGAGACACCAAGGGATGCCGCTCTCTCTGGATATACAAAAAGAGACTTTCTATAATTGCTCATGTTCTGACTGTTCTGTTAATTGCCCTAGATTTTCTTGGGACGGTGGCACACATAAATACAAACTTCACATGCACACACCCATAGCTGTTGGCTACAGATGGTGTTGTACAGAGATGCTGTTTTTTAATTGGCCTCCCAGAGTAATGACTGCTGTTAGAAGTGATTTTTTTGTTGTTGTTTTTTTCAATTTTGCTCTAGCAAGATTTTCGTAACCATGCCATTTGTCTTACCAGACGAGCTATCGACCTTTCTGGGAATATTTAGGCACCAAATAACATAACACACACCATATCTACAAATCCAGCTCTTATTCATTACCATCAGCAGCATGGGCCAATAACACAGGATGTCACTATACGTAAAGCATGTAAACTACATTCCATTACAGCCAGAAACATGCAGAACAGCAGCAGTATAAAATGTTGGCTCATGAAAAATACTGTATATCAGATTTATAATATGTCTTATAGTAGTATTGTACACAGCGCTTGTGGTTTGGAGACCAAACTTTCTGGATCACCATAAAGTTTGCTAGGGTAAGCATCAATATTACTATATATATATATTATATATATATATATATATATATATATATATATATATATATATATATATATATACTTAGAGCAAGAAATCTGAATGAATCCATAACACCATTACACACTCATAAAAAACACCAATACACATTCTTAAAAACAGTGATTGAAATCAAAAGTCACAAAAATGTTTGCATTTGCTCCCATTTGCAATTCAGCTTAAACCACGTTGAAATTACAGTAGAGTAAATGTTTTTGCCAAAGCCGATTTCAACACATTTGGAACCTGACAGTTTGAGTGTGTTAATTTTGGACCCTAGGTATGCACGTGGCCGCTAATACCAGTCTGCCTGCCTGTGCCCACCTGTTTATCTCAGCACCCCTCTGTATGGACACACTTTTATCTCCTTTCTTCAGTTATGCATTCACTGTTTCAATCTTGAGCCCAGCTTCCCTCATTGTATTTTTTTCCCCTATCACTACATTAACATGTAATACAACTGCAAAAATATAATGTGTGCCATAAAATATTTACAATGATTTGGAGATGTAATTAATGGGCATGGTATCCTGATTAGCAATGCAAATCAGAAAATCAATTCAAATCAGATAACCAGTGAGCAACCAGAGTAACCTGAGGCAATTCAACACCTCTAATTATTCAAAATGACCTCTCTAATCTTACTGATTATTGATAGATATTGATTAACTGTTGTTGACAAGAAATGCTTTAAAATTGAAACAACAAGGATTAAAAGAACATCCTGTGATCTTTAATTTGATGGTAATTTGTGATTAATTTAATTATACAATGAATCAACCATACTTTTAGCCTTTGTTGTACTGATAATTGTAAGAGCCGCATCAGCACTCATTACTGTGAATTGGTGACAGTCTGTGCAAAGTGTCTGATCGATTCCAAACTGGCAGAAGGAGGAAGAGAAATCTTAGTATTTAAAAGAACAATTCACTCAAAACAGAAAATGACTCATGTGCTATATTGCAAAGTCTTCTATGAGAGCTTTAAGTCATTTGGGCATTTTTTACTCGTAATTTGATGGTCACATACAAAGTCACTATAAACTGTCATTGCATTTTTGAAAACCAGGCAAAATTTAGTAAACATCAGGATATTAGTTTTAAAAAATAAAAGCTGAATTTTTATTTTTTAGGTCAACTGAAGCCACTCAACAGCACTTAAGATTATTTAGGCTTCAAGTGAGCCATTTAGACTATTGTCAATTGAAGATACAGTTCATGGCACTCATAAAGTAGTATGCCCACTAAGCCAAGTGCCAAGAGTGAAAAACAATACAATGGCAACATAAAATCCTGTTTGCAACCAAGTATACTTTCATAACGTGATATTTTTCAAGTACAACAGTACATCAAATGAGAAAAAAGTATTAGCCTTGATTTCCTTCATCCGGAATTAAAAAGTATCTCTGGATCAACTGAAAATTACTGATTTTGACTGATTTCAACTTCTCTAAATTCCAATTCAATGAATCAAGGTTGCAAACTGGATATAGAATTTGAATATGACTTGAAATTCAAAGTATTCACATAACTCTAAGTTATTAGATATGTACAGTAAATATGAGAGAAGCAAAGTTTGTGAATACGAAAATACATTTTGAATGTTGGCATTTAATGTTTATGTTTATATTCAACATATTTATGAAAGAAGATTTGAAGTAGTGGAAGAACACTTCATTTACCAGAATGTATCACCTGTGTTAAATGTCTTTGAATTGCAATTCAGTAAATTCCACTTCCTGACATTTTAATTCAAATTCCCGTGGGGTGTGGCAAATTAAAATCAAGTTCACACTCTTAAATTGAAAGCGAATCGGTGTTTTGATTCTGAATTTTACACAACCAGGAACCAGCATCGTTATATTTAACTAAAATTAAAACTAAAACCATAAAAATGTACTTGAAAGAAAATAAAATAAACTTAAACTTTTTTTATTTCTGAAGGTTGACAAGGCATCATTTATCATTTTAATTCAGATCAACTTTATGTTTATAAATTTAATTCACAAATGCTTACATTGCATGTCTTGCCTGGGTGTGTGTGTGTGTGTGTGTGAGAAAAACAATAAAACATATATTAACATATTTTAAAAATCAAAAATGAAGAAAATATCAAATTAAAAACATTAAAAAAATTAATAAATGCTACAGTATAGTATAGTATAGTATAGTATAGTATAGTATAGTATAGTATAATGTATTGTAATATAGAATTATACTAAAATAACTGCCAGGAACATACTGCCAGGGTTATGTCTGTTTATCTGTTCCCCAGTCCTGTCATTTGTCAAAACCGTTCTTTGTTTTGAATTTCCCAGTTCTCCTTACTTGCCATAGTCACCTTTATTAGTTAATTTGTGTCAGCTGTGTCTTGTAATTAGTTATGTCTTTCACCTGTGCCCCGCTCATTACTCCTCACGTGTTCCGGTGTATTTATACCCTATGTGTCTGTCCAGTCCTAAAAGTTACTTTTATGGTGTTGTGGATTTGGCCTGTCTGATCCTGATCCTGATCCTGATCCTGATCCTGATCATGATCGTGATTAAACTACTTGATGTAAAGAAGTCTCTCTCCGTGCTTGTTCCTGTATACACACACCCGTGACACATACATTAGGATAGTACAATGTGTAATCTGGATTTGAAAAGTGTTTAGTGTGGAAAACGGTCACAGCATGAAGCCCCCCAGGAATTCACTGTCTATCAGATGGAACATTCAAACAAGCTGCTTTAGAAATCTCATGACTCCAATACGTCTCTCCAGCACAGACTGAGACGTAAATATCCATGAGTGTGTGGGAGGCGGGAGCTTAACATCTAGAGATCAATAGGGCCCAGGGGGGCCCCGACAGAGTTTTGCGTGCCCAGCACGAGGGCCCCGTGCTCCCTGGCCTCCTGGAGCGCAGGGCCATGGCACAGGGCACAGAGGAGAAGCACTCAACTGCTTGTTTAACCTTTCATAAAATAGCCATTTCGTTGCATACACACTAAAACACACACACACACACACACACAGGCAGGACATGCAATGTAAGCATTTGTGGATTATCTTGATATAGAGCCCCTCTTTCATTTTAAGAGCGCTTTATATCTTCCTTTCCGCACCTTCCACTTTATTTACTAGTTTTCCTGGAGGCAGCTTTTCTTTTACAATTACTGGCTCTGCTCCAAAGGTAGAGGAGGTGTCAGGCAGGGAATACGCTTCTGTTCTTGGCTACTTTCGCACTTTCTGTGTGGTTTTTCCAAGCCTTTCCATCTCTGTGCAGTTATTTAGTGGTAAATCCTTGAGAATGAGACATTTCATATCCATAGTAACTGAACGTATCTTCAGAACTCTCCCTGATATTCTCAAATAGCACGTAAATCACCTTGAAAATTCACCTCAGGAAGATATAAAAAGATCAAAAAAGGGAAAGAACATTCTTAAAGGAGAGGTGTTCATTTTTTCCAAGGAAAAGTGTTCATTGTATAAATATATAAGTGTGTAATTTGTGTGAATTTTGCAAAAAAAAATAAAAAATAAAATACTCTCTTCAATGGTAATGCTTTAAATTAAGGTTATATGTGTCAATAGCAGTTAATATAATAACATGAAATAGAATAGTAATGAACAACAGTACATTTATATTTCAGCATTAACCTACATTCAAAAAATACAAAAACTGTTAGTTTATGAATTTACATTATGCATTAACATTCATGTAATTTATCTTATTATTTAAGTGTAACAATGCAACAACTAGACAGGTGCATCTGTTAAAATAATGAACTAACATGTTCAAGCAATGAGCAACTGTATTTTATTTTATTTAAAGGAACAATATGTAAATTTTCACAGCTAGAGGACACCAATTCAGAACAAAGGCATAGATTGATGACACCGAGATTGAGCGCGGAATCATGGGAGATGTTGTCATCACCACACAGCCAGGGGAAAAGAATGAGACAGGATCATGTTCATGGATAAGATTATTAATGTTACTAAAGTGATTGCTAATGAGACGTGTGCGACACACGGGTGGAGAGCAGCACAACGTTTATTATGCCACAGTCGCCACTTCCGCTTCTTCTGGTCAAGCGTATGTCAGGTAGCGCAGCGCTGTTTTCTGTTTATAAACGTATTCAAACAGTTGTTCCCTTGTTTAATAAAACATAATTTATTAAAGCGTATTAATTACCATGGTTTCTATGAAATAAAAATAGATGGTAGATGTCATTGATAGGCAACACACAGACACTGTGTGTGTCCTGGTTAAAATTGCTTATTTCTCTGTATTTAAACATTCTTGGAAGCATCTGGGATAATGTAAGTATACAAGTCAACAAAATATATAACACTGTTCTAGTGGATTTTGGATATTTTAATAAAAAAATCTTACATCTTGTGCCTTTAACATTAACAAAGATTAACTAATGCTGTAAGAAAGTTCATTGTAAGTTCTTGTTAACTAATGTTAACAAATGAGACCACATTATAAAGTGTTATCGATAATGCTAAATCCTAAATCATCACCTAGCATAAGTGATAAATAGCTAGAATTCACATTGATGACACAAACACAGCGCCATTTGAACCTCAAAAACACACATTTAAGAAGAAACCTGTTGCATAGAGCATAGAGTGTAAAAACTGCTAAACTTCATATAGATTCACTGAAATAGATTCTCAACTATGGCGAAGAAAACAAGGGGGCGAAGTAGTCTAGACTTCTAACAAGTCAATTCAACGTCTCTGCACAGGGAACGATTGAAACAGAGCGACGGACAGCTCTGACATGCCTCAACCTTTCAGATTCCAGGTATTTGGACACAGATATTGAAATAACAAACAGGCGATGGAGGCCGGGGTGATTGATGGAGTGAGCGGGCCAGACTACACCCTGCTGGTGGTCTATGTGCCAATTCATTCGGCTGGAATTTCTTTATTTTTTTTCCTTAGTTAACAAAAGCCATAGAAAAGGTCAAGCTGGTCTTGACTTGGTGGTCTATTGTATAAAAATAACCTTCACAGAGAATGGAAAAAGCCTATAGGACTCAATGATAAAAACACATTTCAGATAAAAAAAAGAGCATGTGGACATTCAGACAGATATTATCGGCATTTCACCAAGAGACACTTTTATTCTGCTGTATTTTTACCCCCCAGAGTCACAGTGACTGAGTGTGTGAGGATTCTTTATACAGCACTGGAGATGGCCACAATATCAAGAAGATCATACTTCAATATTCAGAGCACTAGACAGGCTGTGCTGATTAACACCTAAGTGTGAATGGATAGTAATGATCTTAGTAATCCTATGACTACGCGTTCTTGAATAAAGCTTTGAAACGGTCGACTCCATGTGGTGAAACAGATCACAGCCTTTATTGAACATGTTCAAAGCTCGATATCAGCTCACTCAGCCGAGCCACAGACTAAAATGGCCTTAGGCTATTTTAGACATCTGGAAAACACATACTTCCACAATCTTTATCATTGCATTTCCTTCATTTCATATGAATATGTAAATGTGGTCCATTCAGATACCCTGCTTCTACATTCCTTTAGTTTTATGCAAACACCGTTCAATCATACACATGAGAAGGGTTTAAATTATAAATTAAATGAATAAAATAAAATTATTTTACACCTAATTTTATATAAAATTAAACCTCATTTTTTAAAATATTTTGTTTAATTTTATTAGACTGTGCCAGGTGATTATGGTTTACACAAATTATTGACATAGGTCATTTTAAATGAACACTTTATGATCAATTTCAAGTTCATTTAGTGCTATAAAGCTTCCCATGACAAGACGAGTGACTCTAAAACATATAACCCTATTTCAAAACTAAACACTGTGACGGTGACAATGTTTTCATGATTTGTGCTATTTTTTATGAATAACGTTAAATGACCATTCAAAGAGGATTGATGACTCTCCCTTGTAATGCATTGGCATTTAGCAGTCCAACGACATCTTCATGATTAATATTGTTAATGAAACCCTTGTCCAGATCCGAGGTCAGCTAAACATTCAAACACATCAGTGCTGAAACAAGAAAAGCCTGTAGGGTTTCAAACGCATCAGAAGCTGAGAGACTTTATAGTGAGAGAAGATGTTTGACCAGGAGAAACATCGTAGGAGCCACACACACACACACACACACACACACACACACACACACTTGATCTAGCAGAAGAACATGTTTGACTCCAATAGTAAAAAAAAATGAAGGAAAAAAAAGTGCCCATACAAACAACTGTATAGGGCCATTTATTACAACAAAACACTGTTCTGGATGAACATGATAAATCTATCAGAATCTATCTATCTTCAGAATATCCAGAAACGCTTAGAATGATTTACATAATGAGGTATATGTTACGGATTCCAAATGATAACTGATGAGAGCGCTACATGACATGCTAAAAAACACTCGCACACACCCAAACACATGAGACTAATCAGGTCTTGCATGTAACAAAAAAAAAAAATATATATATATATATATATATATATACAGTTGTGTTCAAAATTATTCAAGGTTTGACATTGATTTTGATCATTCAGTCATCCTGCTTACAATTAAATCAAAGAGGCACGTGTAGGTCAGACAAATATAACATAACATTTATAATGAAATAACCACAAATGTCTTTTCTCTGCTCACAATAATTGTGTCAATGAAGAATTCACAAAAGAAACATTTACTACTGTATTACAAAACCAATTGATGTCATTTTAGTTGCATATGCTTCTTTAAGAAGTCCTTGTAGGATTTCATTCTGAATTCAATTACAAATGTACTCTAAATTCTCTAAAACCATTTACAGCATTGGGGGGTTGAATAATTTTGAACACAACTGTATATATATATATATATATATATATATATATATATATACATATATATATGTAAGCAACAAATTATTGTCTGTAATTATTCTACTACCTGTACCAATAATGATGATTTAATTTTACCAGCATAAATAATTATAAAATAAAATAAAATAATAAGTACACACTTCATTAGTGCATGTTTTTTAAACAAATATTTTCCTTTGTAATTGTTTATGAAAATGATTCTATCGGTACCATTAGAATGATTAAAATTATAATAGGGCATTCCTTCATTAGTGCATGTTACTAAAATTAATATTTGTCTTTGTAATATTTCATCAAATATACTTTCTTGATCTCTCTCTGAAATAATTTTGGCTTTTTGTTCTGGAATGTAACACCCACTTTCCAAGATTCACTCAATTCCTGATGGATAAAATATAAAATAAAGTCACGTCCCATATATTTTCACTAGAAAGTGTGTAACATCACAAAAGTAAAATGAGTTGCAAATGCCATTTCATGCTCATCTCTCACTGTGGAGGGTGAAGCCTTCACAGGGAATGGTTCATATCCATTAACACATCTGAATGGAGTTCTATGCTTACCCTGGTTAGGTTGGACGTTCACGATGCCGTTTCCTTCATCAGTGCTTTTAACCTTGCAATCCTGAGCCAACATGAATCGTTAAGCGCAGCGTTTGAAGTGTGAACAGGTTTTAAGCGTGTACAACGAGCATCAAATATATTCCAGAAACTACAGTAAATTCAAAAGTACAGAGCGCTCGCTATAATTACTTAAGGATCAAAACCTGAAATCCTGCTGCATAAAGAATTGGAGCTCATTAATGTTGACATGTGCTGCACACCTGCTGTGCTGTTTTTACCTGTGCTTGATGGCCAATGGTGCGGCATTACAGCACTTGAAAGCACTTTAGATATGATTAAGAGCTGTATGCTATTAAACGCTCTGGGAAACAGATTAGAATAACACATCCGTTGCATTGTATCAATAATTTTCCTCGAGCGCAGATGCGTATTTGGTCAGTAGCAATTTTATGAACTGAAACCAACAGCAAATAACAGTCGTTATTTACGGTATAATATAACCATTATATTACATAAAATAATATAAGGCAAATCTCTGTTCAGAAGACAAATCCCTCAGTCACATGGAGCAGAGAAGAGCTGCACGCAGGGTGCAAAACTCCCACAATGCACAATAAGTGACTGCTAATCCACTCTAGAGAACAGCTGTCTTACTGCAGGGCTCTTAAACTATCCATCCACACTAATATTATCAGACTGATATCAATGAAATCAATCATTTTAAAGAACTGTTCAACTTTTTTGATATCCATGGAATTCAACATCTCCATCTGTGGTCTTGGTCATGTCATGTTGGCTTTTTGTGGAGCCAGGGTGGACATGAGACAAAACGGCAACATGACGAGACCAAGACCATTTATAGACTGAATATGGACTCTAGCTCTATTATAAACTATATACTGCACAATATTTAGTAAGTAGTAAAGCTAGTATTTTATTATGAATATAGACAGTTTTGTGATTTAAAGGATTAGTTCACTTCAGAATTATAATTTCCTGATAATTTCATCCAAGTCATGTCATCCAAGATGATTTTCTTTCTTTCTTTCAGTCGAAAAGAAATGTCTCGGAGAACGGGGACGGAGACATACGTCGGATGACCGACGAATAGGAATCTCGCTAGAAAGGCCAATCTACTTCGAGTGTAACTAAAATGAGCCAATGCACATTCATATGCATGCAATCATATGCAGCAGGTGCTCACCTCGCAGCGCGGGTATATAATAAGCAGCAGGTGTGTTGCATCTTTAGGTTTTTGCTGAGGAGCCGAACCAGATAGGCGGCAGCATCAGCAGGGTACAGCAACTGTGGCGACGGGACGTACATCTCTGTTCCCTCCTTCAGGGAACTAGGGTTACCTATGTAACCGAGACATTCCCATTCAGTCGGTCACTTCGACGTACGTCGGATGACCGACGAATAGGAATCCCTACCAAAGCGCCACAGGAGCTGCCCTCTTCCAGCGCTCTGTTGTAAGCCACCTGAACCCCCTTGCCTGAGGACAGTGGGACAGGGCTAACACAGAGAGTGTCAATCACTGCTGTTCCCAAAAAACCCATTCAGTGAGACTATTGGATAACACTGGGAAGCGTATCCTTCGTGTAAAAGGGACGCTGCGGAAGCCACATCCTTCCCCAAAGGAGTTACGTGGAAGAAAAATCGACTAACCGTGGGGTTGTCATATGGAAGAACTGGGGTGACTCCACTCAATGAGAGGTGGGTTCTCCCAGAGGGAAAGACACGGGCTTCGATTAGGAGCAACCGTGGAACCAGACATATGGGATCCCCGATAGGGTCACTCATATGGAACCCAGCCTAACCCTGGTTCTCAAGGATGCAGCGGAGTATAGGCCTGGTGCCAGAGGCTGCCGAAGGTAGATCAGAGGACTCAACAGGGTCTGCCTTATAGGGACTCTCTGGAGAAATAAGCACATATAAGCGCAGCAAGCTGACACTAAGCCGGGGCCTCTCCATGTCTCTGACCTGAGGCGAGAACACGGGAGGAGACCAACTCAACACGAGGGCTATAGAACCTAGCGAACGTGTTAGGTGTCGCCCAGCCCGCAGCTCTACAGATGTCTGTCAGCGAGGCGTCACAAGCCAGCGCCCAGGAAAATGCAACACCTCTCATGGAGTGTGCATGCAACCTGAGTGGGCAGGGCACGTCCTGAGCTTAGTAAGCCAGGGCGATGGCATCCACTATCCAGTGGGCCATCCTCTGCTTGGAGACAGCCTTTCCCTTCTGCTGGTCTCCGTAACAGACAAAGAGCTGGTCTGAGGTCCTGAAGCTTTGAGTTCTGTCTATGTACAGTCGCAAAGCACGAACTGGACAGAGCAAAGCCAGGGCTGGGTCTGCCTCCTCCGAGGGCAGCGCTTGCAGGCTCACTACCTGGTCCCTGAAGGGAGTGGTAGGAACCTTGGGCACATAGCCAGGCCGGGGTCTCTTTACCACGTGGCTGTCACCCGGCCCGAAATCTAGGCATGATTCATCGACCGAAAAAGACTACAGGTCCCCTACCCTCTTGATGGAGGCCAATGCAGCCAGCAGCAAAGTTTTCATTAGAATCTTTAAGTCTGCTGACTGCAAAGGCTCGAAGGGAGCATTCTGGAGTGCTCTTAGCACCAGAGTCAAGTCCCAAGAGGGTATGGAGGGGGGATGAGAAGGATTTAATACTTCAAGGCGTAAGCACGTCTCGTAGACTGTGCACGTGCCAAAGCGATGGTGTTAAGTACCTCAGGGGTAAGTCACCTAGAACCTCCGTGTCCCGTCCAGGGACCAGACATGGAACTTCCAGAGGTCTGGACGCGGGTGCCAGAGGGTGTCCCGTCTCTGAGAAAGAAGGTCCTTCCTCAGAGGAATGGGCCAGGGAGGGGCTGTCGCGAGGAGTGAGAATTCTGGGAACCAGGTCTGGTTGGGCCAATAGGGTGCAACTAACATGACCTGCTCCTTGTCCTCCCTGATTTGCACAGCGTCTGTGCAAGTAAGCTCACTGGGGGAAATGCATATTTGCGGAGGCCCCGGGGCCAGCTGTGCGCCAGTGCGTCTGTCCCGAGTGTTCCCTCGGACAGGGAGTAAAACAACCGGCAGTGGGAGGTTTCTGGAGAGGCAAACAAGTCTACCTGAGCCTCTCCGAACTCTCTCCAGATCAGCTGGACCACCTGGGGGTGGAGTCGCCACTAACCCGGCAGCGCAGCTCGTTAGAGCTCGTCGGCCGCACGGTTGAGCATACCGAGGATGTGAATGGCACGAAGCGACCTCAGATGCTTCTGACTCCAGAGGAGGAGATGGCGGGAAAGTTGTGACATGTGACGGAAGCGTAGACCACCTTGACAGTTGATGTACACAACGGTCACAGTGTTGTCAACCGACAACATCCGGCTGAGGTGAGGGTAAGACTCTGTACCGATATGCTCGATCTTCGAATATGAATCGCAGGAATGGCCTGTGTTACGGAAGGATCGAGACATGAAAGTCCGTGTCTTTCAGGTCAATCGCTGCAAAACAATCTCAGGGTTGGATGCACTCGAAAATGCATTTCTGCATGAGCATTTTGAACGGTAGCTGGTGAGGGCTCCAATTCAAAACTCACAGGTCCAAGATCGGTCATAACCCACCGCATTTCTTGGGTACAATGAAGTAGGGGCTGTAGAACCTTGACCTCATATCGGCTGGAGGGACCGGCTCTATCGCGTCCTTTGCCAGTAGGACCGCGATCTCCGCACGCAAGACAGGAGCATCAGCAGCTTTCACTGAAGTGAAGTGGATGCCCCTGAACCTCGGGGGATGCCAGGCGAACTGAATCGCATAGCCGAGCCTGATGGTCCGAATGAGCCAGCGAGACGGACTGGGGAGCGCTAACCTGCCTCGCAGAGACCATACAAGCGGGACCAAAGGGACTGCAGAAGTACCCGGAATGCAGGGACGTGGCCTGGGAGGCTCTCTTTGTGAGGCTTGAAGAGAAAACGCGAAACTACTCGCGCAAGCTCTTTTAGAGATTAACTCGAGTGCCGAAGCACGCAGGGGAAGACCGCGGCAACACAGACAGGGAAAAAGTGCAGCCTGTCGCGTGCACTCATTCTTGAAGCCGCTCTTACCAGCTGTGATAACAGCCTTTTTAAGCGCTCTATTATAGCGCACCGTTACCAGCCGTAACAACAGCTTTTACAGTTGAGAACAGCTTCACTTGCTCACATAAAACAGAACAAACAGAGAAGACAAACAAGAGAACGGCGCCGCTGCTGTGCTGTCCGCCTGCACTTTCACGAAGAGCAATCCACCAAAAGATTCTTCGTCTTTCGTCACACTCGCTCGTAGACACCATACAGGTTCGGCTCTGAAGCGAAAAGCTAAAGATGCAACGCACCTGCTGCTCATTATATACCTGCGCTGCGAGGTGAACAGCTGCTGCATATGATTGCATGCCAATGTGCATTGGCTCGTTTTAGTTACACTCGAAGTAGATTGGCCTCTCTAGCGAGATTCCTATTTGTCGGTCATCCGATGTACGTCGAAGTGACCGACTGAATGGGAATGAAGGTTTCTGAGGAAAACATTCCAGGATTTTTCTCCATATAGTGGTTTAAATTGATTTGTCGGTTTGAAGGTCCAAATTAGTAATAAGGTCCAAGTTTCAGTGCAGCTTCAAAGGGCTCTACACGATCCCAGGCGAGGAGTAAGGGTCTTATCAAGCAAAACGGTCATTTTCTAAAAAAAATTCTATACGTTTATTAACCACAAATGCTCGTTTTGCACTAGCTCTACAATGTGCTGCACATTACATAATCATATTGGAAAGTTCAAAACCCTTATTCCTCGGCTGGGTTTGTGTTGAGCCCTTTGAAACTTCAGTTTGGAACTTCAAGATATTGTACCCTGTTGAACTCTACATGTACCGCAATGAACTCTACATGAACACTATATGGAGAAAAATCCTAATCCTAACCCATCTTAAATGGCATGGGGGTGAGTAAATTATCAGGAAATTTTAATTCTGAAGTGAATTAATCTTTTAAATGCAATTTTTAACTTGTATTATATCAATGGGGAGGGGGTTGTACAATGATTGTGAGTAAAAAAAAATTATCTAAAATTGGTCAGTCGATCTATATATCTATTTATCGCTCCTCAGGCACCACAGCAAAAAGTGGCTGCCCACTACTCCAGGTCCGTGTCCATGGTTTGGAGTGTGTGTATTTGTGTGTGTTCACTAATCACTGCTCCTAATGTATGTCCACTAGCTTGGATGGGTTAAATGCAGAAGACAAATTAGGTTACCATACTTATTGGGTTACCATACTTGGCCTTTAGGTCATGTCAAAAATATATAAATATACTTGCTCAGAGAGTGCAAGTTAGCATGTTTTGATGAAAGATTTCAACAAGGATTATTGTTAATGGAGTAATGAGGTGTAAATTTAATTTCAATAAATTATCTTCTAAATTACATTCATTTTATTTATTTTGTTATGTTTTTATTGTTTTTATGATATTTTTACAATTTCTTTTTTATATTCAAAATATATTTCATTTATGACATTTAAATCTATAAACATGTATAATTTATTCTATGTTGCTTTTATGTTTCATTCATGTACTTATTTTATTCATGTGACTCCGTTATCGGCTCTATTTCTGTACTACGTTAGAGCACTAGAGTAGATCAATATGAGTAATGATTACTTGTATAGTACTTACATTCTCTATCATTTGATGCACACTAAATCCAATTAGCTCTGAAGTGAAACACCTTTTGCATGTATATAAAGAGTGTCATAGATGTACACCTGACAGTCAAGAAGGACATAGTTGGTAAGCAACGTTATATACGAGACAAATGAACATGGGATTTCACAAATGGACATGTCAACTCAATTATACCTCGTACTTGCATGACAAATCCAAATCTTTTTGGTCTATTTCTAAATTCTTTATAGAAGTGGGCAAACCATCAAGAATCATTTCACACTACAACCCTGACAGCCATATTACTTACTGTCCCATTAAAGCAGATTAAAACTCACTCAGCCAGTCAACAAAGACACTCAGCAGCCTGTTTATTCATCTATTTAGAGTTTGAGAGGTATGAACTCCTCTCATTTACCCCGATGGAGGTAATCGATGGTTTTCTGTGTCCTGAGGTGAGCTCTCCAAGAACAGCAAGTATCCGGAAGTCTATAAGGTCAGTCTCTAGGGGGTGATCTTTCTCAAACACAGCAGCATGCGGCAGCGTTTTTAAAAAGGTCTGACATGTAAGCGATCCGCTCACCACACATTCAGAATACATTTCACATGACTCTACTGCCTTTCTGATTGCAGGGGACACATGAATCACAAAAAAATTGTCACCAGTAAATAACCGCTTGTGTGAAATGTCAATGTTATGTTGTTGTTTTTTTCTCTCTGAGAGTGATTCAGCTCTTGATTGAAGATGGCATCTTGATACAGTGTGGCCAGATACTGCTGTCATTTACTCTACTGCCATGAGCCATGACACAACCGTCCAAACTGCTGAGTCCAGAAGAAACAATTGTAAGTTTGCTTTGCTACCTCTTTTTTTTTTTTTTTTTTTTTTTTTTTTTTTTTTACATGAATACTTCAGCTAATTTTACTTTCTTAGTATCCTTTTGTTGCTTTTCTTCTGGTTGCTGGTTTAGCAAGAAACTAACTCAAGAAGTCATACTAGCATAGTCAAAGTATAGTCTAGCTACGCTAGAGGAAGGGCTGGTTTAGTTAGGTGACAATGTTCAAAATAATGTCCAAAACTGGTGACGTACTTGAGAAGTGACAAGTGAAGCTTTATAGATTGATATGAGCCTGTGTTGAGTGTTGTAAAATCACTTTCTAACCTTGCTATACTATTTTTCAATAGTTTGGGGTCATTAAGTTGTTTTTTTTTGGGGGGGGGATACTTTTATTCAACAAGCATGCATTAAATTGATCAGCAGCGACAGTAAATACATTTATAATGCTACATAAGATTTGTATTTCAAATAAATAATTTTCTTTTTAAGTTTCTATTCATCAAAGAATCCTGAAAAAATGTATTTCATTTTTCATAGAAATATTAAGCAGCACAACTGTTTTTAACATTGATAATAATAATAATAAATGTTTATTGCATTTTATAAGCAGCTTCACATTTAAATCCTCACAAATAACTTGCCCCATAGACTTTAATTGTCTGTCCATTATTGCACATGCAATTTTCATTTAGTTTTTACAAACTGAGGTATAAGCCTGTGGAAATCGATAAAGCTTAACTTGTATTTAACCTGTAATTTTCCTTCCAAGCTGCAATGACCTTTTGTTTTTTCCATCAGGGTTTGCCTATACCACAAAGAACCAGCTATTTTATTGATGTGCTCCAATACACTACTCATGATTTGTTCATACATTTTGTGCAATTAAAACTAAATTTGAGCTATACTGAGGTAATTTCTCCCTTAGATGTTAAAGGAGTTGTGGAAAGTGCTTTCCCCTGTATCACTGGCCTCAACACTATCTGAACATTAACTGTTTTGACTTGAGCTCGATCTCTGAACACTGCCTTTCTGCCTCCACATCCTCAGAAAAGAGAGGACTAAGCAGAACAGAAACAAATGTGCCAATCTGCCAGGCTAAATTCAGGCCCATCCTCTAGTCTTGACACGAGCGGACACCACACCAGCGTGGGTGATCCGCTAATGGAGACCTGAGAGGTGAACTTTAGATCAACGCTTCAATATTAATGCAGCTACAGCACGAATGAAGAATTCAGGAATCACATAACAGGCGTAAAGAGAAACACCGGAGCTGACGCTGTCAGCAGTTTGTCTGTGTGTTAGCTTTAAATTTTTCATTCTCTCTCTTCACTGTTAAATATCTCCGGGCCTATGGAGTAAAAGACGATCAGGTAAATGGAGAAAAGATAGAATTCTGAAAGGAGGACTGATTTGTTAAATGTGAATTTGAGGTTTACTAATGTTGTCACCTGATTACCTCCATCTGCTATTGAATTTCATAACATTTTCTGGTTGTTCCTTAAACGGAAGGCTGCATCCTACCTAGGCTGTGTCCTTCCTAGTTCAGTCCTTCAGAGTCTAGTAGGCTCGAGTTCTCCTCAGCATTAAATACTCGCATGAAACGGTCTAGTAAGTGCTCATGGCTACGTCACACATGTTCCCGCCCCCACTGTGATAATAGATATAAAACAATATTGGAAAAACACTTTGTATTACAAATCTTCATATCCATCTGCAGTATCGCAGTGGCTTACATTATTTAGTGTTAAGTGAGCACCAAAACAAAAGATAACATCAATGATTTGTGTCCAAAAACATTATTTTCGTCTTACATCTCATAATAATTCAGTCCAGCTCAATACCAATTTGTTCTTCGTCAGTTTATTTTCGTGAATTGGAATGTGTACATAGGATTGTGGGAGACTGAAGGTCACGAAGGATACAGCCCATGCATCCTTCAAATTAAGCTGAACAAAGGATGCGAAACGAAGGCTGCCTTTCAAGGATCCTTCCGATTGAGATGGCCTTCAGCGACATTTGATGATATAGCAGCCGAGAAATGCAGCCTCCTTAGGATGCAGCCTTCCGTTTGAGAAACACCCAACTCTACTTCCTTAAATTAAAATTTCAATTACAATTCTATTTCATATTTCCTACGTCAATTCAGTATTTAAATGCAATTAGCATGTTAATTTATTTATTCAATCTCTGCTTCGAGACCTGTGGTAAATCTGTGTAATGTTACAATGTAAAATTCATGTTCTATACAGCATAGACTATATACACATTTGACACAGCTTAGACATTTTTGTAGTCAGGAAATTTTTTAATCGCTGCTTGCCATTAAATGTTTGCCATGTTAAACATGTGGCTAGTGCTAGGCGGTATAAACCAAAAATCTGTACTACAGTATTTTTTAAGATTCTGGCCATTTCGCTGTATATCGCAGTATTTTTTTCTTTTCATGACTGGACTGACATTGTAATCTCAAACACAAATTTACTTTCATAAATGGAGGTAATCAAATCAATTTATAAAACTAACAATTTAGTTAACATTTTAAAATGTTCCTTAAAAATAATGTTTTAATGAATTGTATTATTAGTAGTATTATTATTACTTTAAGATGTACATTCTTCTGTACAATAGTAATATATTTCTTTCATAATTTATTAAAGTTAGACCAAAATTCTATTTTGGCAGGTTGTAATGAAGACCTTAAGTTTCAGTGTGTTTTAATAAATTACTACTTGAAGTACACTACTGTGCTATTCTACTATGCTCTACTATTTCTTCAAGTTAACTCAAACTTTTATTTTGACGGATTGGCGTGAAGACATTTGAGTGTTGGTGTTTATATAATGTAATGATAGTTTTACCAAATGAAATGGTGAAATGACTCTCAGTGTAGTTCGTAGTTCGTAGTTCTGTCAACGAAATTCATGTATTCATGTCCTCAAATAGTGAGATGGCAGACACTGAAAACACTATGAGCATCTCGTTTGCTTCAGTTTGCTAGTAGCTGAAGAAACTACGCCACTCATTCACACAGACTTACATGCAGACTTCAGATTTCACTAGCAGTCTTTTTGAGCTCTAATATTCACAGACACTAGTCCATATTGAGATTTGATTCATGTGCAACCCTACTTTTGATTTATTCATCCAAAATTTCTGACATTCCGCTTTGCATAGTAAGTCTCATATGTGAATGGATTTCGTTATTTTGTCCACGTTTTCCACATGGCGGTATCAATAACTCTATATGGTATTTGCTATGTTAAAGAGAATTAGTTGTGTGGCTTATTTATTGTTGTGTTATAAAGTGCTCTTCGTGTCTGTTGAATAGATGTAGCAATTGTTTTGCCAAACATTGCTTGTACTACAGATTTTAACATGCGCACTTCACTCATGCCATAGAAAATGGTCTATTCTTTCCAGAGCTTGAGGGGCTAAAATAATGCATCTGAAGCATGTGAAGTCATGAGAAAGCCAGAGAGAGGGAGGGAGGGAGGCCCAAGGCAGCCAAACCTCTTTTGTGCAATATCTAGAAATAATTCCAAGGTCGACTTTCTTGGTATCGAGGGGTTTGGAATAAACACAGCACTAATTAGCCCACATGTGATACAATAGGCCTATCTCAGATTAGCCTGATGACTGAAGAGAGTCTCCAAACTCTATTATTCTCGTGCTGTCATGCCTCAGTTGAGAGGATGATGGTTTTAGTGATCAAGGTCTCTATGATCCAGAGCACTACTGGGTCAAATCCTGATCACATCAAGGTGAATGAGAAATGAGAAAAAAGGAATAAAGGCCAGTACCATAAACCATTGATGGTAACACTATACTCGGCTTTACGCTGTTATAGACTCTTAAATTTAATGACGGAATACATTTTCAATACAAGAATTCACAAGAATATTAACTTCAGTTCCTTCAAGCTCAATTTTCTTTCATATCAAAAATGCATTAATAAAATGAGTGAAAGCAAATGTAAAAAAGTGTGATATAAAAGCCTCCTCAGCTGTCAACATAACTGATAGCAAATGAATGAAGATGCATATAAATGGGAACTAGAACTAAAGATCTTTTAAAGATTTTAAGTCAGCTAACTTTACAGGTTGCCAAGCTAAAACTATGAAAATTACCTTAACAAAACTCCAATTAAAAAAAAACATCTCATGGCACTAACATAATACTTCATATTCGAAATATTTGACATATCAAGGTATAGATGGACATGAATTCTCTAGATTTGAGAGAAGAATAAAAAAAAAAGTATAAATTAAAAGAAAAGAAAAGAAAACAAGTAAAAAATAAAATAAAAAGTGCAATAAATAAATAAATGAATGAAAATTGGCAAGATTTCTCTACATCCAAGAGAACAAAAAGTTTAAAATATAATACAAATAATAAAATATAATCAAAATACAGATTAAAGATCAAAGCTAAGAAAATAGTGAAAAAAATACAACAAAATATATCAAGATATAAATGAACAAGATTTCACTAGATGTGACAGAAGAACAAGTGATCTAAAATGTCATAAATGGACTGATAACTGCATCAACTTTGAAAACAGTCACGTCTGATAGAGTGTCACTCACAACTGAAAAAAAAAACTTTGTGACACCCCCCAGGACAGTACACAAGTCCTATTGATGGCAGACAAAGCCGACTGTGTCCACGTCCCCCACCCCACCCCTACCGAGGACTCTAGAGTCCGTCAGAGACAGGCTCATATACTGCAGTGTGGACACTAAATGGCCTATTCTCAATGCAATCAATGTCTCATTACAGCCCACCGTTATAAATCTGAGCCCTATTTAGTCTGGGGATTAAAGGAAGCAGGCTAGAGCAACACACATCGACGTAAATATATCACAAACAGATACATGCAGAGACACGCACTGACGGCATCTCACACATTACCCTGCATTCAAAAAGAGGCAAGAGCTCAAGCACATATATGCATGTACATGCATGTGAAGTTAGACATTATTTCATTAAATTAGCGGAAGAGTGCACACAAGTTAGTTTACTCAAAAATAAACTCAAAATTGGGAAGACTATGATGGACAGACTTTTCATTACACAAATAAATGAGAACTGGCGATAAGTACCATAAAAGTGATTCACAAGGCTATATCTCTAGCTTTAGAAGAGGAAAAAGCTAAAATTTAAGTCTTTATCTTATTTAAGTCTTGATGTCTGATCTGTGAACAAATTGTTCGAGTCAGGTCTTGGATGAATCATTTGATCCAGTTCACACATCTGATCTGAACGATTAATTTATGAATCAGACTGATACAGTTCTTTAGTTCAACTCACTGACTCTGATTGATCCACTAGAGATTATCAGTGAATCACATGGACATCATAATATGTTTATGGTTCTATTGTGTCCTTTTTTAAGATTGAAAACTCCGGTGACTATAAGAGTCAGAATCATAAAGGTTTGCAAATTATGAATGTATTTGATGACAAAATTTTGATCTCCCCTTATGACTGGTTTTGTGGTCCAGGGTCACAATTTATCCTTAATTTACTTAAAATGAACAGTTTAAACAACATGCAATACTGTTCAAGTTTGAGGTCGGTAAGATATTTTAACGTTTTTAAACGTTATGTGAGACACTTATGCTCACCAAGACTGCATTTATTTGATCAAAAACACAGTAAAACAGTAATATTATGAAATATTATTACAATTTACAATAACTGTTTCCTATTTTAAAATATCTGAAAATATAACTTATTCACATGGTGCAAATCTGAATTTTCAGCATCATTACTCCAGTCTTCAGTGTCATGTGACCCTTCAGAAATCATTCTAATATGCTGATTTGCTGCTTAAGAAACACTTATTATTATCAATGTTGAAAACCGTTTGTGGGAACTGTGATACTTTTTGTTATTTTGATGAATAGAACATTTAAAATTACAGCATTTATTTTAAATAAATCTTTTGTAACTTTTTAAATGATCAATTTAATGCATGCTTGCTGAATAAAAAGTATTATCTTACAAATCTTACTGACATAAAATATTTGAACGGTAGTGTTCACTTATAGAACCAGCTAAGTATGACTTTCATTTCTCACAATCTGTTTGTTATTCATCTAAAAAAAAAAAAGCATTAAAGAAAGAATACATTTTTTTACCGTAGAAAATTTTTTAATTGCATCATGCATATGTTTTTGCAACATGTAGATCGAACAACCAAAAAAAAAACGCACACATGCAGCAGCGACGAGTGTGCGTGTTGAGCGCTGACACCAAATGCCCATTTATCATTTATAAATTCTATTTTATCACCTCTGTCACCTTACAAACTGCCACAAAAAATACATCCTCATGAATCATTAACTGCTGCCTGAGAATTTACATCTGTGTTAACTCATTACAGTAAAATGAATTACAATGGGGGAAAAAAATTACACTTTGGTCTTGTTCCAAAACCTATTGAGCTGCCTATGTAGTAGAACTGTAGATAAATGTAGTCCCTTTATGTAGGCCTGACAAATATGCATCACATTAAGTTTATTAGTTAATGCTGAAATCGTGTAATCGTAAATTTAAGCCTAAATACTTTCTGAGTGAAGCTTTACAACATACTAATCATGTCATTCTGTATTCAAATCAATCGTGTCAAGCCCTCCATGCATTTCATATGAGGAACACTATTTGTAACACTAGATGTTACTTTTGTTAGCTATTTAGATTGTTCTAAATCATTTAAGAGATTCCATTTCCATTAAGATGCAACCTATGTTGGCAGTAGACAGCAAGGCTCACTAAGATTTGGAACAGAGGCTATTCTCCATTGCACATCACCTGACGATTGTCATCTGTGGAGGCTGGTTTTATCATGTTCCGCACATTCAGGCTGAGAAATGTTTGACATTTACACAGAGAAGGAACCATCTCAGCATCTGAAGCAGGAGTGCAACTGCAGAGCACGTTTTTATATGTGCATGTCAAGCTACATGTGACCAATAGAAAAGCCAGAACCGCACTGACAAACAGAGACTCGGAGAACACGAACTAACTAGCAGAAACAACGCCAGCAGAGACAGAAGCAAAGAAAGCTGCCTGCCACAAGATAAACGCTGTGGATGCAATATAAACAACACAGAGTACAGACAAAGCTGCGTTTCCTGAAAAAAGTGTTTGTTTAAGTAAATCCATATGAGAAAAAATTGTCTGTGCTAATTAGCCAAACCTTTCAAACATTTAAAAACATACATCTATAAATGTATAATATATATCGTCTTTTTTTCTGTGACTGCTTTGCTGCCGATAAAGCACAACAAATAAAAAACAAAACTATTAAAAAGAAAAAAAATGTTGCTTTCAATGTTTTTAAAGCTAAACATTCTGAAACTTTTCCCATTAAAAGTGTCTCAAGGCCTATTGAAAGAATACAGAGCTTTGGAATACTCGTCTAATAAAAAGAGAACCTGATATGTATTTTTATTTTGTACTTTTTTGCTGAATGAAGGCAGGGCAATCAAAAGCATCTTTCTAAAGGTAAGGTGGTCTTATTCCATTCAAGAGAGCCTCTCCTTTTACAGCTCCCCATTTCACATTTCAAAAAGACATATGTCTGCAAAAATATATGAAAGCTGATAGAAAGTTATTAACTGTCTTTACAAAGTGCAGTTAGAGTGTGTGGTCTTTGAGATGTTGATGTGGATCTAAGAGTTCATCTGAATAAGAATAAGAGTCTAAATGAGCTGATGCAAGGACTGATATGAGAAGTAATAATGTTTCAGCTTGTGAAAGATAAAATGCTGAGAATCCCCACGGATCCACAGGTATTCTCATTCCCAGTAAGTGTTACTTTCTTTTAGATTGCTATGCATTGTGATGACAGGAATCTTTTGCAGATGTTAAAAGAATAGTTCATCCAAAAATACAACTTTTAACGTCATTTACTGGCCCTTATGTTGTTTCAAACAGATATAATATTCTTTCTTCTCTCTAGTGCTAAATGAGATATGAGATAGGCCCTTCTCTATACTGTCAATCTTAAAAAAAAACACTGCAAAAGTATAATAAACAGTTTAACATCATTTGTGCTTGTCTACGACTTAAAAATGCTGCTCTTTTGTCCATTTCGGTGCTTGAAAATATAAATTACAAATGAAAAACAGAAGCATTCTGCACAAAATCTCATTATTTTTTTTGTAATAAAATAAATACAGTATCAGAATGACACGAGGTAAATTAAATTACTAAATTATGACAATAATTGGGGTGAACTATTCTACTTAACATCGTGGCAAAATTCGATTTTCTATCTTAGTAGTACAATTCCAGCTCTTCAAAAATGATTTGCTATCTGAAAAGTAATATTTTATTTCAAGTTATTTTCGTCATTTTAAAACCAACTACCTTTTTCATAACTGATCAGATTTTAGACTTTATTAAACTCACATCTCTATATATTAAAATTCTTTCCGCTAGCACTACCAGGTCTGCCCCGTTTCTGCTGCTGTGTTACTTTAAATGGTAAAAGAGCACAAGGTCGGAGGATTTACTGAGAATGAGAGTGAGCTGGAATAGAGGGAGAACAGAGGCGCTGAGGCCTTGTCACTTTCGTTTCCTCCGGCTTTGAGGCTTTGTAGACACAATCCAAGTCTGAATAACATGGTTTAAACAGCACCGAGAGATAGAGGGAGTTTAAGAGAGAAACAAGTTAGGGAAAAAAGAGAGACAGAGGGAGAGTGAGATGCATGAGAATCTGTCACCATCTCAAAAAACAAAACAGCAAAAAATAACAAATTATCAAAAAATTATCCTATCACACTGCCATCCTCCTTTTTCAATAAATAAAATAAAATAAAAAGCAACTTATTGAATAACCCTCATGGGAAGCTCTTGTTAATGTTTATTCAGTAGAAAGTTGAACAAAACCCACTACAGATAAAGCAACATCACTTTTACTCGGATTTCCACACCTGAAATCTCTGCTGCCCTTCGAGCAACTTCCACCAAACTCACAGTTTCGCTTAAAAAGACAAAAACGAGCAGTTCAGACACCTTGAAAATTTCCCCAATATTCACTCTCCAAATGATCTTAATGATAAACTAAAGCTCGCTATTCCAACACGTCTCGCCGGGTGCAGGGAAATCCACGAGCAAGCCAGCACTCATTTCAACAAGACTCCGTGGCTGTTAGACCGCCTGCAGATATTTATTAGAGCCGTATGAAATTTTCATGCAGTGTGAAGCATTCTCTTTCATCCAGCAGCCTGCTGTCAAGCGTGAGGCGGAAGCCGAGGTGCGGCGTGCCAGCTCTGTACGGGAGGGGGGCAGCATTTAAGAGCGGGGGGCCATGCCTTAAGGTGACATCATCAAAAGACAGGGGTGAGGGGGCGGGAACATCATCAACCCAAATCAGCCAATTAGAAGAAGATTCCCTTAGCACAACTGACGAGATGAGAGGCTTCTAGGATGGAGAGTCAAGCCAGAGAACAAAGACGTGGCGTGAGCTAATCAGTGAATGAACAGTTCGGGTTCAGTAAGATTTTTTTTTTTTTTTTTTGACAGAAATTAATAGGATTAAATTAATCAAAAGTGAGAATAAAGACATTTTTACTTTTACAAAAGATTTCAATTTCAAATAAATACTATTCTTTTGAATTTTATATTCATCAAAGTATCCTGGTAAAAAAAAGTTTTCAAAATTGATAATAATAATAAATGTCAATCAGAATATTTTTACTTTATTTTTGATCAAATAAATGCAGCTTTGGTAAGCATATGCGGCAATCAGAAACATTGAAAAATATTTTTGAACTGGATGGTGAGTCAAGCTAGAGAACAAACATGTGAAGTGAGGAGCTTTATCATAAGAAGCGGATCGTGGGTCAGAGTGCGACACGATCTCTGCTAAACTCATCAAAGGAGGAGAGTGAGCGAGTTCCTCCACTCATCTCTCACCTCCTGTTGTCACGGTCTAATTGTCTCTACCTCCTGATGCTTAAAGAGATGTCCCGCCTAGAGTGTCCATCTATTGCTTCCATCTCCTCTTTACTTTTACCTCTCCTTTCCTTTCCGGGAAATCTTGGAAGACTATCATCATTTGAAATAATGATAATGTTCTTCCAAGAAGTTCCATTTTTTAACATTTCTGTTCAAAAGTTTGGAGTCTTTTTTGTTTTGTTTTTTAAAGAAATTAATAGCATTAAAATGATCAAAAGTGACAGAAAAGATAAACTAATTATGTTCTTTTGATCTTTCGGTAACACTTTCAGTGATTAACAATAGTTTACAAATGTTACTAATGTTTACTACTTTAGTTAACGTGAACTAAGAATGAACAATACTTCTACAGTATTTATACATTTTATTTAATAGTTAATAACATTTACTAATACATTATTAATATCAAAGATGTATTTGTTAACATTAGTTTTTAACACTGACAATAATCAGAAATGTTTCTTGAGCAACAAATCAGCATATTAGAATTATATCTGCAGGATCATGTGACACTGAAGACTGGAGTAATGATGCTGAAAATTCGGAATTGCATCACAGGAATAAATTACATGTTCAGATATTTTAAAATAAACAGTTATTTTAATATCATTTCACAGCATTATGTTAAAACATTAAAACATCTTTTGAACAATAATGTATACACAGCATAAACATATTATGACAGGATTAAATATAATTCTAAATTTAAAGGCCATTTTCATTAAGAGACCAAAATGGCCATGTCTTTTTTTTTCCAAGCTCTCTATTCCACTTTGCCTCTCCTCTTCCTCTCTCCCAATTCCTCTTTTCTTTCCTCTTATTTTCTTCCACTTTTCTCTATCTTCCTCTCATTCTCTCTTCTCCTTTATGTTAACTTATGTAAGACTTACAATACCAGTGGATGAGATGGCACTGACACAGACAGATGAGATACGATGAACTAACTAGTCTTGGTTTCACTCTAAAATGCCATTTAGGAAAAACCACATGTGGGCGCTCTCTCTCTCACACACACACACACACACACACACACACACACACTTCTGTGGTAGAGGGGACGGTACATTGTATTTGACCTTTGGGTTGTGATTGTGATGGGTAGTTAGCTAAAGGTGAGTCATTGTGCTTTCTTTAGGTCCAGACAGCAGTGTGAGCGTGTGTGTGTGAGTGTGTGTGTGGGTGGGTTTGTGAGAGAGAGAGAGAGAGAAAGAGAGAGAGAGAGAGAGAGAGAGCATGTGTGAAAGAGCAAGAAATAGAATGCTCTAAAACTCTGTGACAGAAAGGGAAATTCTTGTACTTTGTTTTTCCAATTAGTGCACTAAGATTTAGTATATAGTGTCAGGCCTGTTTAAAATGTGTGTGTGAGTCACTGGTTCATTTTTATTCTCCTCCAGTGCTCTTCTGGTGTCTTCAGCACAAGGGGCTTTTTGTGGACTGTATTGTGACGGCAGACTCTGGCACGCACAGACAGGCCGGGGCTGAAGTCCAGCTCACACACACACATACACACTCCAGCAGAATCAGAGCAGAGATGAGCCAGTTCCCAAACACACTCGACCAGCACAACCAAACACACTCCAGCTCAGCAAACAGACAAACAAACCATGAATGGAGTTCACATCACAAATACACACTGATGCACATGGAAAGAAAAATCGTTAGATTTTTTTTCATTTTTTTCCTATGCAGCAATGGAATTAAACGGAGAGCAAACAGCAAAGCAGTCCTCAGGAGAAAAATACTAGTCTCGTGTTTACATCAGGTAACGAGATTGGGGATGGTATTTTTTGAAAGTCTCTTATGCTCGCAGAGGGCAGCATTTATTTGATTAGAAATACAGTAAAACAGTAATATTGTGTTATATCATTACAACTTTACGTTTTTGCATTTGAATATATTTCAAAATGTATTTTTCCTTCAACGACAAAGCTGAATTTTCAGCATCATTACTCCAGTCTTCAGTTTCACATGGTCCTTCTTTTAGTGGAAACATTGACACTTGAATAAAATAAAACGTTCATTTAATTAAAATATACATCTTTAGTAACATTGCAGTAGTCTTTACTGTCGCTTTTGATCAAGTCCCTGCTGAATAAAAGTATTAATTTCTTTTAAAAACTTTATTGACCCAAAACTTTTAAATGCTAGTGTAAAGTAAACTGTGCTCAGTTTTGACAAGATACAAATGTCTGCAATCAAAAGTTAAAGATTTCTACATAAGCTCAAACACTTCTCATCAAATCCTCTCCTGGCCATATTTTTCACATTTTATAGCACGATTCCTATAGCTGTATCAACATCTAAGACAAAGTCGAACAAAACATAACTGAGATCAGCATTACATCTCCTGAGGTAAGAAAGAGCAACGTCTAAGCAATAAAGGTCTCCTCTGGGAAGAAAAACATACAAGTACTTTTACAGTATTAAAACTTCCACAAACATACAACATAATCTCATAGATCTCATCCAACGTTGGCACTAAGACTTCAGAAAGTGGCACTCATGAGAACTGAAGAAGAAGTAAAAAATTATCAAGTGATTCTATATACTATACTGTTCAAGACTCCACTAGCGTAGCCTAAGATGTCATCAAAAATGCATCATTAACTTCCATCTATCTACCAATAATCTATTTATTACATGCCATTCCTGGTGCATTTCCTATTCTAACGAATAAAAGTGTGATATTGCCACACCGTTTATTCAGTTAAAGTGATCCACTTTAAGTTACATGAATATGAACATAAGATTCTGTGACTCATGCCCACATACCTGACTAAATCCACTTCACCCTTTCAGTCACTCCACACATGCTGTTGTGTTGTATTTCTTACCTGGTGCTGGAGTGTTTGATCTGAACTGTACCAAATGAATGAAAGGCTGAGAACTGGGTCTCTGAACCAAGTCCATCCTTACAGTAGAGGCGCGCTGACCCCAGAACACAGTTACCCACTGTCTCACTGGCCAAAGTGCCACGGTCAAAGACTGACCTGCCCGTACAAAAAAACACCTACTGAGTGTGTGTGAAAGGGAATGAGGTGTGTGAGGTGCTTGATGGCCTCTGATCCAATTGGTATCTGTATTACCTGCACTCAGGATTAGCCAGGAGTTATGACTAGTTGACTGCATAACAACAATAATTTTCTTTATCTGTAATGTTGTTGTTTGTCAGTAAGATATATAAACATTATTAAAATAAAATTATTTACTTGAAAAGCAAAATTTACATTAAATTAATCATGAAAGATTAAGACTCATTGTGACATTTATTCAATTACATTTATTTTTGTAAATACTACTACTACTAATAATAATAATAATATCTTTTAAGATGATAAATACAGAAATGCAGTGATTTTTAATCTCATATAATTTCATTTAATTTTCAAAAAATTAGTATTTGTCTTGTAAAAATATTTTAACATCTCTGAATAAGATATATTTGCTTCATATTTTATGAAAAATGGCTACATTTTCTCCAAGCAAAGAGAATTACCATTTAAAAATATTAGATATCATTTAAAAAAAATGATAAAAATATTTATTTCAAAATAAATAAATTAATAATAAAATATTAAATAAAAAGATAATGATAATAATTGTATAAACACTTTTTGAATACTTAAAAATAAAAACTATAATGAATAATTTAAAATAAAACAGTTTGTTTATTTTTTTTTTATTCTTGCTATAAGCTTAAAATCGTGAAAAAGAGGGGACTTTTTTTTTTTTTTGCAAAACATATGAAGTAAATATATCCAATATTTCAAATATGTTTACATATTTTTACTGGAAGACAAAACTAAAAAATACAAATTCAAAACATATTTGATAAGCATCATGTTTTAAGGCATATCATATTAATAGATGTTATTTTTAAATATGTGCCTCAATCCCACTTGGTCCGGTTGTTTTTGAATGCAAAACCCTAAAGCAGCCTACTTATACCCAATTATTCAAATAATTGTTGAGACAAACCGCAGACTAGTTCATTTTGAAAATTTGTAGATTTGCACAGCGCTCTCACTTTCTCCTGTATTTCTCTCTCTTTGATGTTAACTAAGGCTGTCTGCCTCTGTAGCATGTGCCTGACCGAGGTTAAATAGTTGAAATATGCTGACATCAAATTATGCAAACAGCTTTAATACAGCACACACATAACAGTGACTGGTTCTATCAAAGTCCCTATAACAGAACATCTCAAAACGCCCCTGGATGCAACCATTACCAAAAGAGACCTCGGCAAAAACGGGGGGGGGGGGGGGGGGGGGACAGAAAACGAGAGAGATAGATTTGTCATCACTTTTTCAACTAAATAACGCTTAAAAGTCTGCTTGTGTCAAGCTGGCCATGTGCGAACACTGGCAGTGTGCTATAAAAGTAGCACAGATCTTTAATTCAGCCGAACAAAAGAATCAGGCCATTCTGAGGGTCTTATTGTCATGCCTTTCCCTGCCTCTCAATCCCGCTTTCGTAATTCTTCTATCTTTATCTCTCACACCTTCTGTACCTCTCACCTTTCCATCTCACAGCTCGCACTTGCTCTCTTACTTCTCTTTTCTCTCAGTAATGGGGTTTGGTGCTGTAGAAGATTGAGGGGGGACGTTTTGTGTGTGTGTTTGTGCATGTGTGTGTGTGTGAGAGTGGCGGGTGGTCCGTGCTGTGCCTCGCCGCTCTGGTCTGGCTGAGTCTAATTGCCGGTGTTGTGGTGCTAAAGTCATCCAGGGAGCCGCATAGAGCCAGTGGGGGAAAATTGAACAAGCATCACCCGTCAGGAGTGCTTCCACTCAGAGCAGCTGTCAGCTTGCCCTGTTTACCTGCTACACAATTATCATCCGCCCCTGGGGAACCCTATGGAACAACACATCTATCCTCTGGGGGATGAGGAGGGGCCACAGGGGAAGCGTGATGGTCGAACATCGCGAGAGATTGCTGACTGAATCTTGTTGTGTGCTAACGGTTGGAAGTAAATGAAACATACAAAAATCAGTGAGAGGTTACGCGTATGTTGCGACAGAGACGTACGAAGCCATGAGGAGAGGTAGTAATGAAAGAATAAGGGCCAGTTCACACAGAATGGGTTTTGGCATTCCACTGCACTTTTTGCTAATATGCACTAAACAGACATCTTTGAAAGATGAGTTGTGTTTTGTTGCATTTTTAAGTGACTTTTAACTGCTTTCCGGCTATTTTCTGCTGTCCGTTATTTCTGGAACATACTCAAGTGCATCTCAAGACCCTTGCAATCTATTTTAGTTTACTTTGGATATATCATATATTTGTTTAATTTTTTAAGCAAAATGGCATAATATATTGACACTTTTCAGAGAATATTTCATTAAGTTATTTTTTTTCTTCCACATTTGATGCTAATTTTTTTACATAATATATAAAGTTATTCATAAATATTCTTTAAATATTTAAAATGATAACAAATTAAATTATATATGGTATGTATATATATATATATATATATATATATATATATATAGTGTACATATGTATACCATGTAAACCATATAAAAAGTTGAGAAATATTTTTGTATATGTATTTAAAAAATATACAAAAAATTACAAAAATAAATAAAATAAAATAGAAAAACATGTCCTGAGTGAACAGACCCTATAAGGTTGTTTCTGTTGAATGTGTGGTTGATCTGAGAGAATGAGTCTTTTGTAGGTGGTTTTCGTAGGGTCTGGCTGTAGCCGCTGACCTGGCCCTTGGCTCAATGGGACAGTGGGTCAATGGTTCAGAGCAGCACTGCAGGGATACCCTTACACACATAAAGAGTGTGACCCTGCCTGAACTATGGCTTCAACTCTCACTCGAGATCCTTCCAATTCATTCACCCGAACTCTCCAGGCGCATCTGTCCAGTACAACCCATATGTCCATCACTCACTGCTTATTAAATCTCCCTAAATACTAGTGGGTGCAGAGATTTGTTTCCTCTTTAGTCTTGGCAGCTCATTTAAGCATTGCTTCCCCTCCTGTTTTCCAAAACGACCCACACTGATATCCAGCCCAAGTACTCTCTTAACCAGCACTAGGACAGAGATTGAGCGCTGGAGAGTTCACACTGATTCACCTCCTGCAGGAAATCCGGGAGGGATCAGGCCGGGAAGAGGAGGGATCGTGGCCCTATCACTTACACTGCACATCTACGCGAATGGACTTGATGGCAGCCACCCCCACCCCGTTCTCAGCTTTGCAGTAGTAGCGGCCGCCCTGCACTCTCTGGATGTTGGGGATCCGTAGAGTCTCATTGAAGATGGACGTCTCCTGGAACTTGTCGGAAGCGCTGCCTGCAGTCTTGGTCCACCGTACCTGCAGGGGGGTGACATTCAGAGACTCGTGAGCTAACGTGCTAAACAACTGCTTTTCATTGCATATTTTATGTAATGTACACACACACACACACACACATACATATTAAAAGAATCACTTAGGATTTGGTCTCTGTTTTGCAAAATCTGAATCATAATTTTGTCAAAAATGTTTTAAATATCAAGAGAAACCAGAAACATTGATGAGCAAGAAGTACAGAGGGACTCAATAAGTTTAACAGTAGTGCATGTACAGCGGTCAGACTTTGTCTGTAATCACACTTTCATCCTTCTCAATCATTCTTCTGATTTCTTCACAGAATCTTTGCATGGAGTGTGTAAGGTCAAGTAAAAATCACAAACTAAAGCCGGTGTAATCTCCTACACCTCTCCACCTCTGGACATCAGTAAGCTGCTTCTATTAACACAGGGTCACCTCTGAACAGGGTCCCACATGGGTGAGCAGACCATTGAAGTTGGCAGCGCTGGGGGCGGCGGGAAGGTTAGGACGTACGTGCAAAGGATTATGGGATTACACAGACCTGTGTAAACGACAAGCTTTGTGTTTATTCAGGTTTATTTGCCTGTGGATTTGGGACACAGCTGCTGTTCATTTATCAGGTGTAGCGAGTGAGAAATTAACACAGAGGAAGGGAGAGAGAGCGGCTGCAGGGTGTAACCTATCCTCTTGGTGGCAAAGGACAGAAAATCTGGTCGAAAGCTGTTTGATGGGGCAAGTTCACTAAAAAGTTGTGCCACTTTCATGTGTAGATTGTAGTACAGCACTATTCTGCCTCCTTCTCAACCTAGACCTTCAAACAAACCCACAAAGTGAAGAACAGACCCATTCAAATTGCATTGCGTCAGTATATGTAGCCAAAATTCCTTTAGTGAATTGGATGCTACAACAAAAACAACAAAACTATTTTTATATAGCATTTTGAAAATTAATTTCATAATTATGAATTGAGTTGAGTACTTCTAAAATATTAAATTTCTATTTTAAAACATTTGAAGATATAGCAACACCCTACAAAGAGGTTAAATCTGTTAACATAAAATTAATATTAATGTATAAATCATTCTAAATTGTGTCACACTTTATTTTTCTAACACACACACACATATTAATATATATATATATATATATATATATATATGTGTGTGTGTGTGTGTGTGTGTGTGTGTGTGTGTGTATTATATGTATGTCCTGTAGTAAAGTACAGTAGTGAGCTGAACCTCTGATCTGTGTTGATGCCTTTATCAGGATCCACCATTGGTTGTGAATTTTAAAAAAAACAAAAAAACATTCTGTTTGTCTTCTCAGAAGCCCAAAACTCTGGCATCATTGTGTTGATTCATCGCGGCTCTCAAAGGGCCGCCGCTGGTAGATGTAAGACAGATGGCGCTGGATAGGCTATCATTACAGCGGCCTCAGACGGCTCACTTACAGCAATGCAAAGTCACAGTGGCACAGAAACTTTCAAAGTCTCAGTGATACGAAGAGAAGAGCATCAGAGACGGAAAGGAGAGGATGGCTGATGGCAACAGACACTGAAATGCTGCAACTACAGGAAACGCAACAGGGGACGAAGAAATTGGTCATGAAACAGATGAACCAGTGAAACAGACAACGCTGCCCTTCTCAACATCAACAGCTGCCACACATCACCATGTTTTACTGCTCCAGAGATCCCAACAGACTGCGCAAACCCTGTCTGTCTCCTTCTTTCTTCACACAGTCTTTTCTGTCTGCTCTTGGGAAAGAACTCCCATGAGTCTCTGTTAGCTGTACAGTAGCATCTTCATCTGTCTCTGCAGTTTTCTGTATCTGAACTTTCCAATTTGTTACCGTAACTTAAAATTAAAACTAATATATATATATATATATATATATATATATATATATATATATATATATATATATATATATATTATGTTATATTATATAACAATGTTGACTACAATTTAACTTAAATAAAACATAAAAAAAATCAAAAGTCAGCATAAAAAACTATAATTATAATAGCGATGATACTGAAATAACACTCACCAAGGGTAGTTTGTCCATTTAACTATGTCATATTTACACGATCTGGCTGCAAACTGATGGCCATTCAAAATAAGCCATGTATTTTGCATGAATAAAATACTTCCAATAAACATTTAAATTGCAAATATTTCATTATATCATCATTTAAACCACAGACTGTTCTTTTACTCAAAATTGACAAAAAGGTCCATAATGAAGCTGCATCAGGCAGCGAAACAAGAAAATTAGCATTAGTTACGGCATTAGAAAAAGGTCAAAGTAAATGAGAAAAAAATACAGCAATTAGGATTGGATTTCGCATTGTATGCCAAAAAAAAAAAAAAAACAGTAGGTAATTTGTTCTGCAATTTTTACCAAGGTTGTGTGAGGAAAAATAGTTTCATGAAGGACTGAAATCACAAAGTACGTTTGCGCAACACAAATTCACCTGAAGTCCTCAGGGAAAGCCACTCACGTCCGAAAAAAGCTTTTATCATCCCACTCCCATTTCTCCAAACCTTCTCTCTCTCAGTCAGCTTGAGGTTTTTTCTTGCCGCCTATCCTATAACTGCCTCTATAAATTAAGTTCTCTGCGAGTGACACCAATTCAAGTCAAGCATCCGCAAAGAGACGTTTATTGCTTAATGCCTGTCAAGCCTGCTTAAATCTGGGCGGCTGTGGTCCTCTTCACAACTAGCACTGGGTTATTGCTACTGTAAGCACATTTAATGCTCATTGCCGGGCTTTTTATGTGTGAGCATGTTAAATCGGTGAAGAGTGATTACTACACACAAAAGCTCAACGTTTGCAGCTCAGCTTTACACTGTGTATTACTATAAATCTTCTAACCCTTTCTTTCCCTCCCATCGCTCACTCACTTTAGCTCTCTCAATTCAATTGTGTGCTTTATTGACATGACAGAAACTGTCCGTTTGTATTGCTAAAGCATTGCAAAACCAATAAAATAAATAAGGTAAATTGTACAATTAGCCTAAAAGGTGAACGCTATTTATTCGGTAAGTAGCCGTGCAGTACTCAGGATAATTATGGGTCATTATCGCCAAATAAACACAGGCACGGTGAGCAGGATGCCAGTGTGAAGCGGAGCGGAGTCACGCATTACACTGAAAGTGTTTCATAAGCTCAATATGAATTTTTCAGTTAAAAACATTAATATTTTGAAAGGTAGTGCATATTTCGAATTATAAATATATGAATATATAAGTCTTGTTTATTTTAATACATTTATTGATACACATAGGATCCGGATAACAGATGTTCCCACCTTACTAATAATAACATTTTGTCGATCCTGTCCAAATCAGTACATGAAATCACAGATATCCTGCTCTAAGAATTGTAACTCATTATAACATTTATTTAGAAAGCTAAATCCGTCAATGCCAGGATTTGAAGAGAAACAAAAAACTCAGGAGCGTGAGGAACAGCAAGAAAGAAAGAAGACAAAAGCAGTGTCAGATTTTGCCAGCTCATTTCCCGTTCTGAACTGCACCTCTGTTCACTGAAATCAATCCTAATCGAATAACACAGCTCCGCAGAGTATTTAAACCTCTCCATATGCTACACAAACAGCAGCTCTATTAAACTTCCCACGCCGAGCGTAATAAATGAGAGTGTAAAATGTGAGGTGGCTTCTTCCGCTCACGGACACAATGAGGGCAGGAATACATCTGCTGCACGTGGGATGTACACAGCGTTAGCCCTTCTGCGGCCTGATGCTGCACACCTTCAGTCTCACAAGACAAGATCATACTTCTGCCTTACACACAAGCTTACATAAAGACAACACAAATATTTACATGGGCATTTTAAGAATAGAACATTTTCAAGCTAAATTGATATGTGGTCTGAGTCTGACAGCTCTGATCAGATTTCGCATGGTTTATGTGACTTTCTCTGGCCACGTAAAACGTGAACATCAGACCTTGTTATAGGAAAAATGCTGAAAGTCATTGCAGAAACAAGGCTGTGCTGTCGGAAGAGCAGAAAGTGAAAATAATGAAGACGTGTTTTAAGACCGTGGGAAACGGCAGCACAGAATAAAGCGGCTACACATTGTCATGTGGTAAATAAGACAACATCTGTATTGCAAACCCCTCCACGTTGCAGTTGTTTTGGTGTATACCCACCAGCATAACATCATTGCCATAGAAACCAACGCAGATATTCCGGAAATCAAAAGAGCGGCATGGATTGGATACACAAATATTCGGATTTGGACTGACAGTCTGAACGTAGCCTCAGATCTGTTTTTCTCATGACAGTGTGAACAGCACAAACCACAAGGAATCTGATCTTTTCAATTCCGATTTGTGCCACTTCCAGACGTGGTACTAAATCTGATTCGGGTCAGATATTTTGCAATGTGACCGCAGTCTGATCAGAATTCATGCAACTTTTAACATTCGTCACAATTATGTGCTCATGGGAGCCACTTCAAAGATGTTACATGGCCGAAGTTATCAAGAAAGTTGATTTTTTGAAGTTTTGAAAGTTTTTCCTAATAGCTTAACTTTTTATAACTTTTTATGCCATGAAGTACATATGCTGATATATCTTTTGAAGTTCCGACAATTTTTTCCTATCTAAGTGGGTGGTTCTTGGCCATGGCCACAAAATAAAGCAGTGAGGGCTAGTATTTAAGACCATAGTCAAAAGTCTGGCTTGGCCTGACTTACAGGATTTCACTGACACATAGTTCATCGGTGACATGTTCGATCCATCTGTGATGTTCTATAATCGCTGCCTTACTGAGCGCTGAGTTAAACACGCCACATGATCAGGGGAGAGATCCAGTTCCTTTTGGATGGCAATCAACAGCAATCTGAGATCGATCAGTTTGAGACAGCAATGTCTAGAACAGGAAACTGAATCGCAATGATGATGATTACTGCATTTCTAGCATTGATTCATTTGGCTTTTACACAAACAGGCTCTCATTTACCATCATGTGTGTTCCCTGGGAATTGAAAACACAACCTTGGCATCACGATTGACTACAGGAACATGATTATGATGACGGTCATGATGTCAGTGCTGACCAAGGCATGCGGCGGAGTGCTGACAGACTGTAACGTGAACCATTCGATCCAGAGAATGTTGAAATGGAGACGTGATCGATGGAGAAAGATTGAAGGAAGTGGTATATCTCATGGTTTGAGTATCTACTGGAAAATAATAACAAATGAGATCTCTTTAATATCTCAATTGTTTCTCTTTTAATAAAAAAAAAGACTTTAGACTTATGTCTCCAGCCACGCAGATGTTTCTCCTGAGAAAGTCAAAGATCTCATTATGAACTCAAATATTTCTAATTAATTTCTCCCAATACCAAATGATCTGAGATATGATCCACATTTACAACATCAGCTTTTCAAATATCAAACATTTCTGATGACCGAGTCTCTCCTTCCTGTTATCACCAAAGGTACAGCGGGACATCTGGTACAAGTTAAAACGTTCGTGTCTAACCCTCCTTTAATTCATTTTCTCTTGTGGCCAATCAGGGGCTGTTAAAAAGCGTTTCTGTGTGAAACCGTCTGGTGTAATGCATTTAGATGCCGTGCACACTGAGGTGCCAACGAGAACCGCAGTTTCTAGAACACTCCACCACTGGGGGCTTTACACAAGCACACTGCTTTAATATTCCTTCTGCTCTACGTGTCTCACCATCACACACTTCAGACTCATCTTCCTCTATACTGTTTCCTTTCTGTCTCCATACAGTGGCATAAGAACCATCTGAAATGTAAGTAGATACATAGCGGAGCTCATGAATATCAATTAAGTAGCATAACGTTCACAAGGTAGTCGTGATTGATTTTGTGTGAAGCAGGTAAGTAGGCGCACAGCGTAGTAGGATTACGGCTTCTGTCCAGAGTCGAATTAACTTGTAGACTACTGCTGGGTATTTTTTGTGTTTATCATGTTTTTTTGTTTTTTTTTATACCTTCTTTAATATTATAAAAAAATAAATAAATAAATTCCACTTTAAAAAATATGTTCCAGGATTTGAATTGCAGTAGCACAAACATGATGCAGAGCTGCAATTAATATTTGAATGCAAGGAAAATCCAAAGAATCTTACATTTAAAAAAAAAAAAAAAAAAAGTCAAATTTACAACTTTAATTACCAAAACTGTCAAGGCAAACAAAATAAATGTTGCTTCACTATACATTTTGAAAAATGCTTGCAATATATAGAACGATAGATAAAAAACGATATATATATATACATTTATATATATATATATATAGATAGATAGATAGATAGATAGATAGATAGATAGATAGATAGATAGATAGATAGATAGATAGATAGATAGATAGATAGATAGATAGATAGATAGATAGATAGATAGATAAACAAAAGTTTAGACAGACAGACAGACAGACAGACAGACAGATAGACAGATAGATAGATAGATAGATAGATAGATAGATAGATAGATAGATAGATAGATAGATAGATAGATAGATAGATAGATAGATAGATAGATAGATAGATAGATAGATAGATAGATAAACAAAAGTTTAGACAGACAGACAGACAGACAGACAGATAGACAGATAGATAGATAGATAGATAGATAGATAGATAGATAGATAGATAGATAGATAGATAGATAGATAGATAGATAGATAGATAGATAGATAGATAGATAGATAGATGATAGATAGATAGATAGATAGATAGATAGATAGATAGATAGATAGATAGATAGATAGATAGATAGACAGATAGATAGATAGATAAACAAAAGTTTAGACAGACAGACAGACAGACAGACAGATAGATAGATAGATAGATAGATAGATAGATAGATAGATAGATAGATAGATAGATAGATAGATAGATAGATAGATAGATAGATAGATAGATAGATAGATAGATAGATAGATAAACAAAAGTTTAGACAGACAGACAGACAGACAGACAGACAGATAGATAGATAGATAGATAGATAGATAGATAGATAGATAGATAGATAGATAGATAGATAGATAGATAGATAGATAGATAGATAGATAGATAGATAGATAGATAGATAAACAAAAGTTTAGACAGACAGACAGACAGACAGACAGATAGACAGATAGATAGATAGATAGATAGATAGATAGATAGATAGATAGATAGATAGATAGATAGATAGATAAACAAAAGTTTAGACAGACAGACAGACAGATAGACAGATAGATAGATAGATAGATAGATAGATAGATAGATAGATAGATAGATAGATAGATAGATAGATAGATAGATAGATAGATAGATAGATAGATAGATAGATAGATAGATAGATAGATAGATAGATAAACAAAAGTTTAGACAGACAGACAGACAGACAGACAGATAGATAGATAGATAGATAGATAGATAGATAGATAGATAGATAGATAGATAGATAGATAGATAGATAGATAGATAGATAGATAGATAGATAGATAGATAGATAGATAGATAGATAAACAAAAGTTTACTGGCTAATAAAATTAAAAGAGGGAACTTCATTGGTATGTCCCGCCTCAACTTTCTATTTCAATGACAAATGTATCTATAGATCTTTAAAATGTAATATTAATTCTTGAAAAAAAATTGCAGAGCAGATGTACTTTCTAAAAGTGTGGAGACTTCTACTAGTTGTTTCAGCAGTGCTACATCTTTGCATCCATGTTTTCTCCTTTCTGTCTCTCTGTTGTCGTATGACCTTGTGTGTCTTGATCAGTATGTGGTGTGGAGTGATTTTTTGCCATCTGATCTTTCTGTTTTCAGAACTGTATTGATCCTTCTCCACTGCACTCTCAAGGACAGAAACCAAACCCATACGACCCCTCCTTCTACTCCCCTCATCTCAAACTTCTCTACCATTCTCTCTCTTTTTTGTTTTTCTTTGTTCTTTTCTCTCACTCGCTCTCTCTCCCCCAAGGTTACAGTGACCAGCAGTATGAATTAATAATGTGCAGAGTGGGATCTCTTTCAGAAAAGCCATTTAGGCTGCTATTGTGTTACTAAAGGTTGTGCATTTAACCACCGATGTCTATAATACAGAAATGCTATAGGATGTGAACAGCGAGTCGTGTGAAGCAGCTATATCTCAAACACCACTAGACCTTCCCAACGACCTTAAACACAATCACAGCTGCTCGCTTACACTACCCATCAGACCTACTTTCTCTTCTGTTGCCAGCCTACTGTGCATTGAACATTAAGGTAAATACAGGTAAATTGGGTCTGATTTACACATTGTGATGTATATGAGAGAGAAAAAGTCTCCTTAATATTTCAGTTGTTTCTTCTAGATAGCATTTTCTCCCTACACTGCTGTCATTCTAACAGCTAGCTAACCTGTTGCATTAGAAAGGCTTATCAAATATTTTTCCAAACAAAAAGAAAAGTCGATCAGAAACAATATAATATTTCTACACAAGATTTCTGCCATATTTTCAGCCGAAAAGTGGATTAAAAACGACAACAAATGGGTTCATAGAGCAATGGACATGTAACTGGTCCCTGACAGGGAAGCACACCATCATTTTGAAGACGGCTGACCTTTACTGCCTCTCTGTTAATCACACAGAGGAAAAAAACATGATGTGGTAGAAAAAGGAAGGGGGAGGGAGGGGTAAAGCAGTATCATGTTTTTAGACACCGCTGCAGAACGCCAATGCAGAGAGGAACTCAACACTCCCTTTGGGATGCAGCACACACACCAGAACCCTGTGTCCCCATCACCCCTAGATCTCTTTTCGAACATTACAGTCACCATCTACATCTATGCTGATATGGGCAGGCTCATGACCAATGTTTGGAATGAAGAAAACTGTCCCTGAAATCATACAACTATAAAACAAAACAAAAATGTACAGTACATAGCAACCACTGGCTCTGCACCCCATACCTAAACTTACTACTTCAGACTCAAGTGAACGGTGCTTTATAATGCCATCCCAAAGAAACACAAAACCACTTCCAAGGACCTTTACCTTGACTGTTTCTTGCTGGTGGAATGACCCGCCTAAGGCCCCGATCACACAGAACGCATTTTTTGCAGTGAGAGGCGCCTTTTTTTAAAATGTTTTCTATTGGCAGTGAGCGTTCTGTGCGCTGGTTATGCCCCCCTGGACCCTCGCGTTTTAACCGCTAACTGCGCCTCGCGTCTTTGCCGCTGAAGTTGAAAAAAAAAGCAACTATGAGCAGAAAAGCGCCCGACGTCATATGCATAACGCATAAAATCTAAAATCAACAAAAAAAGCTATGCGGTGCGCCCGCTCATTTTCAGACCTGATAGCCTGAACCAAAACTGAAGCAGAGTCTTTAGCCATTTTCAAAAACTTTTTTGTCAACACTTGATCCATTAATACTAACACTTTGTATTCTATTTCTATTCTATCTATATTTTCTATATATGTAGGTATACATTAGGGCTGTGAATTTAACATGTTAATTAATTAATATATTACGGGAAAAAATAACGTGTTAAAATTTTAACACATTTAACGCACTTGCCCTGCCCATATTTGACATTTCATACAGTTGACTGATGATGAATATGATGCAGGGCAACAACTCACTGTGTGATATAGCCTGTAGAATGCAGTTAGAATGTCCGTAAAATTCAAGATATGAAATTTGATTTGATTTGAACCCTTTGAAACGTACGACAACACCGATAAGATCAGAACATTCACTGCAAAATGAAAACGTGCTTTCGCACTTTTGGCTGGCGCTGAACCAGAGATGGACGCGCTCAGTTCTTTTCATATCACAACTATTCATAGTATAATAGACATTAAATAGGCTACTGGTTAAAAATACATGTTGTTAAATACACTGATGTTTATGGAAAGCGATAATAATAGACTAATCCTTTCTTCAATTAAAATTTGACAATGTGTTTTATATCAGATACACATTTTGCAGTCAACTATAAAGTTTACTCTGTTCTTTTCCCAGTTCACCAGCCCCTTACTTTAATTTATTTCAGGAGAAATTGGTGAATTTAGGGTTTAATCTGATTATCTGAACTGCAGTGGCAGCACCCACTGGGCATTATAGGTTTGTAGTTTGATTGACATGATTTAAACGATAAACAAAACACAATCCAATATTTGACAATACGCACCAATTTATGTTTCTGCCAGTTGGTGCCCACACTCCATAACCGTAATATCTGAGACTATATTTGAGAGAGCGCAAGTTTTGTGGAGATGTTTGTGCTGCACATAAAATAAAATATTTCTTTCTAAATCTACTTTTTGTAATGTCTATTTGATGCTTTACACAATAATGACTTTTGAATGAATTATGTTTTGGGGATAATTTCTCAGCCAAATTTGATGTACGATAAATTTGCAACACATCATGCAATTATATATAAACCTTGCTACATGTATTGTGCTAGACTAACTGGGACACTTACATATTGTTGCTCTTTTATTGGTTCACCTGCTTCTATTGTTCTCCTCATTTATAAGTTGCTTTGGATAAAAGGGTCTGCTAAATGATTAAATGTAAAAGTAGTGTAAAAAAAATTAGTAGTGTTCAAAAATTTGGGCTCAGTACGATTGTTATAGAAAGAAATTAATACTTTTATTCTGCAAGGATACATTAAATTTATTCAAAGTGATAGTGAAGACATCATAATGTTATAAAAGATTTACTATTTCAAATAAATGCTGAATGTTTGAACTTTCTATTTATAAAAAAAAATCATAGAAAAATTTGTTACAGTTTCCACAAAAATATTAGAATCTTAGTTTCAAAAGTTTGGGATCGGTAAGATTTTTTAATGTTTTGTATGTAGTCTCTTATGCTCTCCAAGGCTGCGTTAATTTGATCAGAAAAGCTGTAATATTGTGAAACTTTATTACATTATAAAATAACTTTTATATTTGAAAGTTTTTTTAAATTAATTTATTTCTGTGATGGCAAAAGCTGAATTTTCAGTGTCACATGATCCTTCAGAAATCATTCCAATATGCTGATTTTCTGCTTAAGAAACATTTCTGAATATTAACAATATTTAACCACTACTTTTATACAAATATACTCTTTTTTGTATCAATTCCTGTGTTTAAAATAAGTTAAAATGGGTCATAGGCGTAAATTTAAGGAAAGTGTATGGTCTAATATTGAAGACCTAATAAGTGAGACCATACACCACTGAGTATTATACAAACATACCAAACTGACAATCTATCACTTGTCTTTCGACAAACATACAGTATATTCAGATTGCAATCACACTTTAACCCTAATATAAGTTACTAAACTTCAATATGAAGGGCAAAATACACCAATATACATTCCACGCATGAGCCTTAAAGACAAAATGCAGGCACAAATATCTAGACACAGAAACATACACACACAAAGCACACTGTCTAGTGACCTGTGAAGGCCCGGCACCACAGGCAATAACATCCGACAGTATAGGCAGTAATATCCTCATTAGTTTATATTCAGACACTGGGACTTTATTCACACTTTGTATTATGCTCCAATATTCAGCCTGTTGTCATCACAATATCCTGACATTTCGAATGGAATTTGTGGATCACGTTATGGAATAGCAACTTCTTTCTTCTGTGCACTCGTTCTCAGGACTGCGGAAGGGAAAACTGATGGAATCTAGATCAGCTCGGGTGTTCTCGTGATGCAACCAGGACAACTAATATATGTAGACAGGTTGTTGGAAGAATGTGTGTGTGTGTATGAGGGTCTTTAATAAATGATCTGATGGCAGAGGACAGAGTGCCTGTGGGAGCCACACTCTTCACACCTCCTACTGTTATCAGTTCACCCTTACCTTATATAACACACACTCACATGCCAATAAAAGCTCCACACAAAAAAAAAAACACTGACAGACCCGCTCTCTTTTGGTGTCTGCCGTCGTGTTTTATCATGTGCGTGACACGCATACGGACAGGTCATATAGAGCTACGGTGGTTCTCTGTCAAGATGGTAAACAGTTAACATGTTGTGTTGCTGTGTATTCATGCACACATAGGCCTATATGATTTTTTATATATATTAATAACAAATATATAACTTAATCAAAACATTATAATATAATTCATTTAAATTAAAATGTGTTAATCTACCAAAATTATGAAGAACAAAAGTTTATTTGTGACAAGTGCATATTTACGGAGATATGTGCAGTTGGTCATCTTATATAAGATGCAACAAGTGACATAATAATGACCTGGGCTGACTGTCAAAAATGGTGGAAAGAGCTAAATAAGCCCACTGTCATAGAGACAAAAATATAGTTTGGATTTAATAAAGTGTCTTGACAGATAACAATATTTTGTCCAGTAAATTCACTTGCCATTGCCAGGCAAAAAGTTCAATGCATGTCTTTCTGTCTGCGTGCTTCTGGTGATTGGAGTATATCCTGTGAATATGTGTCTGTGTTCACCTGAGGCCGTGGGTGTCCTTTGACCAGGCACTGCAGAACTAATGTGTCCCCCTCTCGGATGGTGTAGATCCGTTCACTGATGTTGTCCTCCTTCACCACACACGCCTGCCCAGAATGCACAATCTGAGCATTTGCAGGAGCTGAAGGACAGAGAGAAAGTGAGATTATTCTATATTTTCACTTCAAATAAATGAAAACATTGAAATGTTCCATCTGGGTCCCACCCGGACTACTTGTTGTTAAAACAACTGCAAGAGCATCTCTTAACCAATAATCTGAACTGTCATGGTTCTGACAAATTGCAAACAATAGCACAAATAAAGACAAATGAAATAAACATGGCTTTAAGTTTTTCAAGTGGGTCTTGAAAAAGTGGAGTCTACACTGGAGTCTTCATTGTAAAAATTTAATTCAGATTAATGCTTCCAATTAAAAATTGTAAAAGTTATTCAGTCAAGAGCAGTGAGTGGTTATTTTGTTTAGATTTATTAAGCTGCTGTCACTTTAAGAGCTTATGCATGTATCCAATATATTGTTACACAACTATGTATGTTCCAAAACTTACTATATATACCTGAATACTCTGCCAGATGGGCATTTTGGCATAATTTAAGTTTAAATTTAAGACCACTTAAGTGCAATAAGCCACGAAAAAGTAGTCAATTTGGTATTCGCGAGCTGTTTGAGAGCTGGCTTTATGAGAGCACCACTTATATGGATGAGTGGTGAGCGAACTTTTGATGTGAGCACAAAATCTGCAGGAATGAGTAAAATTATGTGCAATACAAGTACTATTCAACCAGAGCAAGTGAGACGAGTGAGAGGAGGCTGGGAGAGAAGAGAGCAAGGACACGCAGGTGGTATCAGTGTATCAATACTGCAGAAGAGGAGTATTGGGACTGTTTCAGTTTTGACAGCATTACTTCTTACATGTAAATTTATAGAAAAGCATGCATGCCCTAAGCATGCCGAATTGGACAAAACAAAACGAGAAATTTCAGATGTCTAGCTCCATTCTTATGTTCCATGAGTCAGATGTACCATTCGCGTCTTTCCTAACAGAGTTTGCTAGCTGGATGCGGTGGGTTTCACTTCACGCTCTGAGAAGAATTCAAACTCAGGGCCCTTGGGAATACAAGCAAGCACTGTGGGAAGCCGAGCCCAGCGGTCACTGCCCAGTGATCGCTTTGATTGCGAAGAGGAACGCATGTACCGCAACAGCCTACACACAGGAAAAGATGAGTCTGCGTCGCTTATTAGCATATGAAAGGGAGTCTAGGACAGGAAGAGCTGCGAGGCAATACAGGACATGTTTAGAAATGTGTGGAAATCGTCAAAGCTTTTATTTGTGAGTGTAATGATGTGGTCAGGGCTGAGCGGGCATTACAGGCCAGTCACCACGGCAAAATTAATGACGCTCATTAGCAGTACGATGAGACTGTGCTCATGCTAACACCACAAAGACATAGTAAAAGAGAATGGTTCTTCCTACAACCTGGGAATTTTAAGGAATTTATAAATTTGGTTTCCCAGGCCAAGAAAAGTAATGAAAATTTCTATAATGAACACATTTTTATAGTCATGCTCTGCTACAATATATTTCATTGGCTAAATATTACCCTTGTTTAGAGTAAAATTTGCTCACATCTTAAAATAATGAACATTAGACTTTAGTAAGGGTAACGTCATATTTAATTTTTGGCAGGAATTAAAATAAAGCTGTGTTCAACGGATTATACTGTTGTTTAACAACGTACCAATTGTTCAGCTGACGAAACGTCTTACCAGGGGAAAAAAAAAAACGTTCAAAAACTCCCCAAAACAGTTTAAAAAGTTGTGAGTTGTGAAATGATGTAATCTAGGACCGTTATACAGTGCATGCCTTTGTAAAGACTGTAAGTCTGTCCCTCAAAGCCTTGTTTTCATCTTTCTTTTAAGTGTGATCTTTCCAAAGAATCAAATTTGACCCCAAATTGGTCAAAATGATTCATTAGTGAATTGTCTGAAATTGAACGCTGAACCAGTGTTGTTATTGTTAACTTAAACTAAACTAAACCTATTGAAAAATATGTTTCGCTAATTTAAATAAATCTGAAATAATATTAAAAATAAGTATTAACTGAAAAATGTCAATAAAAATGTGGAAAATATGGAAATTCATCAGTCAAAATAAACATACAATCTTTAACCAAAATAACACAATCTCCACCTTATTTCAAAATAACCCTCACAATATAGAGAGCCTTCTAGTACAGCTTTTTTGAGTGCCAGGATAATAGCAATGTGAAGAGCAATGTGCCTGTATGGTTGTGCGCAAGAGAAAATAACATTGTAGTCAATAGAGAGGTCTTCTCAAAGACAGAGCCAATGAATTTCTCCATGATGTGATTATTATTGATCCGTTAAGTGTGAGGTGTGTTTGTGTGCGTGAGGTCTTTGCGTTAACAGCTGCGGGTACACCACATAATGTGAGGATGACTGAACCTCACAAACCACTTGCCCTCTCAGCAGGTGTGCGTGTGTAAGTGTGTGTGTCTAAGCCCCAGATTGTTGGACACTCTCCTCCTCAGCGGGAGAGAACGCCCAGCGTCAGGGATGAGCTCTCTTTAACTCTGCAGCCGGGTCAACATCTATCACTGTCACGCTGACCCAGTGCATCATGGGATGAAGACAATCCACATCTTCAGATCAGTATTCGGAGGCAGTCGCTCGGCAACACGACTCGCTCTGGGTCAGCTATTGAGGAAATAAATATCACAGAGAACCGGAGCAACCTCAGTCTAGTCTATATGAGTTCTTAGATTCTAGGACTGATCAACAACACTACCTACAGTTTTTATGTTTGTATCAATATTACATCTATCTAGCCTGGTTTAAAGGTTTGAACAGTTTTAAATGTTTATAGGCATTACTATGGAAGCTTGTTTCCACCACTGAATAAAAAATAAAAAAGGGTAATTGTGAGGTAATTTTATTTCACTTTTAAGTCTGACTTTTTTCTGGCAATTGCACCTATTTTTCTCAGAATTGCGAGATATAAATTTGCAATTGCGAGTTATAAAGTCAGAATTGCAAGAAAAAAGAATAGCGAGTTTATATCTCTGATTTTATAATGTGCAATTGTGAGAAAAAAAGTCAGAATTGTGAGATAGTCGCTATAATCTTTTTTATATTTTTATTCAGTGGCGAAAACAAGCTTCTATACATAAGAGAACAATTGAGCGATGAAACAATTAGATAGAATGACAGAACGATAGAACGATAGAACGATAGATAGATAGATAGATAGATAGATAGAGATAGATAGATAGATAGATAGATAGATAGATAGATAGATAGATAGATAGATAGATAGATAGATAGATAGATAGATAGATAGATAGATAGATAGATAGATAGATAGATAGATAGATAGATAGATATAGATAGATAGATAGATAGATAGATAGATAGATAGATAGATAGATAGATAGATAGATAGATAGATAGATAGATAGATAGATAGATAGATAGATAGATAGATAGATAGATAGATAGATAGATAGATAGATAGATATTTGCAGAGATGAATCACATATCCCAAAATGTGGTGGGTGGCGAAGCATTCCACCACTAACAGGTAAATGTGGTAACCTGAGTGCACTATGGTAAATTTTGTTTGCTGCTGATGTGCGGGCATGCTGTCACCCAACAATATGCAACTTTTCTAACATCTCCCTCTTTTTGCCTTTTCTCCTCTCAGCTCTGTCCATCCATCCATCCATTCGCCCATACAACCATCCATCTAAATCTGAAGCAAACAAGGTTCTCTCTGTGAGTTATCAAACTAGTCTCAAGCCAGCAGAGGGGAACACGCCGGAGGGGGGTGGAAAGAAACAAAACAAATGGAGAGCGGCATAGAGAGATGGAATATAAAAACAAATCAATATGAGACACACACACACACACACACACACAAATAAATGAACACAGCCATCCAAACCTCCACACACTCACAGAGTCACATACAGAGAGAGGCTGATACAAGCAAGAGCAAGAGCAAGAGCAAAAACTATAGCAGACATGAAAATGAAATCACATGGTTTTAGCAAATAAAACTGGACGTGGCCTTAAAGGGAAGCATGTACAGACATCTTTTGAGAAGCAGCTAAAAAAATTGGAGCCACTTGTAATGCTCTTATTAGTCAATACATACAATAGCCTATATATGATTTAATTGCAGTGATTTTGCCGCCTCAATTATTGTAATGTAAATTTATTAATTTACTTTCCTGTCATTTTCCTAGTATCCCAATCGTCTTGCAAGTCCGTGGTCTTGCAAATTATGAGTATTAGCATTAATATTTAATAGTTTTTAGTTATATTAGCTACAATTTTAGCAATATTTTAAATATAAAACCATTTATTTTGAAAGAATATACATTTATATTTTGTTGTATTATTAAATATTATATTAGCAATAATCTATAATCTAATATATTTTATATATATATATATATATATATATATATATATATATATATATATATATATATATATATATATATATACATATATACAATTAATATAATACACAATTACATATATATATATATATTTGTAGTTTTTTTTGTTTTTCAGTAAATTAGGACGGGAAATATCAATAAAGTGTAATTTTACGAAAACCTGTGCATATTAAGACCCAAAACAACAGGATGAAATATGCAGTGCTCGGAGGAGATTACTCCAAGCAAATTAGGGCAGATGTAAAGAATGCAGGTGTAATTGATGACCTGACCAAATTGTTTGCTCCACCTGCACCCACGGTCCACTGGGAATATTTCTGCACCCCATCTGACCAGCTTCAACTGTTGCTGAAAGTTTTCTAGAGCATCTCCTCTGTCTCGCTATTCTTCATGCATGCACTCTACACATAAATCATAGCTGAAACACTCCTGCTGAGGAGCTTCACCCAATCTACTGTTTCACTCGCATCCCGGAGTCACACACTTATTCATCTGTCCTGCATCTCCCACTGTCCCGAGAGAAAAAGAGAGAGAGGATTATTCATCCTCAAGGCACTTAACGGCACGTCCACGAGTAAGTTTTGTGATAATAAATAAAATCCTTGAGAGAGAGAGACTGGCCAGCAGGGCTAATCTGACAGCGTTAGGTGTGTCAAGGTGTTTTATTGAGTGTTTACTTGTTGTGTGAGGAGCTGATAGCTTTCACTGTGGCTCAATACGGATCAGCCTTCTGAAAAACATGACTATTGGCAAAAACGACCACTAGGGCAGACGGCATCTCATCAGACAAGCGTCTCTGGCAGCGAGAGGTGCAGGGCTGAGTGCTGCCCGTGCACATACCAGGACTTCTTTGTGTATGTATGCTTACAGAAGCGTCATGACCGTTCAAACGGACGTGATCCCTCATATCAGAGAACCAATCGCATTTTGATTGCAACTTTCATCTTTATAATTACAAGTATAGTTCACCTAAAATGAAATTTCTGTCATCATTTCATCCCCCTCATGCTGTTCCAAACCTGGATAACGCCAATTTGAAAGATATTTTGAAAAATATATTTTTTGTGCAAACAATGAAAGTCATTGGAGTCCAGCGATCTTTTGGGTCCAACTGACTTTCACTATATGGACAAAACATTCTTCTAAACTATCCCATTCAGCTTAACGATTGTAGTAGCTAAAAAAGTGTGGTTGTCTAAAATACTTAAAAAGAAATCACAATAATTTGTCCAAATTTTGTTTGTACACTAAGAAAAAAAAAAGGTGATTTAATTTGAAGCAATTTTCACTCAGAAATTACTAGAGTTTTTCACAAATGGCAAGTAACACATTAAACTGAACATGAAATTTTGAAGTAGAAAGACTGACATAGTATTATCTTGTAAAATGTAATCCAATTACCTTTCATTTATTAATCAAATCACACTTTTCACAGGCACCAAATGATCTTGCCAATGGAGTCGCTTTAAAATCGGTATATGCAAAGGTCAAAGACGCCAAACTGAGGCTTGTGGTCCAATAGGACTAGAAGGGGACATCGTCTTGTGTCAACACTGTATGCTTTTCATCGAACGATTAATTTCCCATCATGTTTGCTGCAAAGCTTTAATTCCCAACGCCTATTTTGTCAACACAAGACCGGACGGAATTCATTGACCGGCAGAACATATGCTGACAACTGTGATTTTTCTTAAAAGGCTTCAGAAAAACTATTTCTTACCTCAGGCATATTTCAGTCCTACTAACTGGACTGGCTGTTTCTCAGCTGTCTGAGCTACACTTAAAACACACAGAAAAAATTATATAAAGAGACATAAAGTGTCGTATATTAACACTGTGAGAAAAAGGAATAGTGAAATGTAAGGCAAGTGAGTATTATTATTATTATTATTATCATTCAAATTTATTATAGGGAAATAAAACTGTTATATGCAATTAATTTAGATTAATTAACCAGCATATTATAATTAATGAGATTCAAACTGTTTACAATTGTATTTCAATTTATTTATTTATATCACATGAACACACACCATAATGGAGCTGGTGGTTGGAGGGGTTGAGAAGTAAGAGGGATTTGTAACACCAGCTGAAGAGGAAAAGCCCCTTCGGTGGTGTAGCAAGTTATTACATTTTTATAAAAGATTATGAAGACAAACTATTTTTTATTTTAGAATAACGTCCACTGATGAATCGCTCACAATAAGACCAGGAATGTGTATTAAGAAAGCAAATAGGGTCGATTTTGATTCATGTGGACTTTAATGAGATGTCAAGCCTCGTCTGTGTGTATTAAAGTCATTTGTCTCTGTTCTGAGAGGGCTGTTTTATCCATTAGCACCATTTGAGAGGAAACAGGCACATGCAGCGCTGTGAGGATTCTTTTGGCCCCTGTCGGAGTGAGTGAGGGCCTCTGAGAGGCGAGAGAAAAGCGACGGGGAGGATGTGAGCTAAAGTAAATTTGCAGGATCACTACAGTGACAGTTTTAGTGGCAGTGACAGAAACTGATTAAAGGACCACTGTGGAGAGGAAGAGGGAGAAAGAGCGAACGTAACCCTGGAATTAATGGCATTCCCCATCCTTCTGTCATCCTTCCATCAGCACCCAAATAACAGAGAAAGGTTGATAAAACCATAGTGTATGTTGGGTATGATAGTATGCACATATGTACAATATATATACACACATTTTATATATATATAAACATGTAAATCACATATACCCAATCACTTTAAAATTGCAGTGAATTTCATTTAACCAGTCAATAAGGTCCAAGCCATATTTCACCCTAACATTTAAGAAATAAATTATATTCTAAATATATTTTTAGAATATGTTTGTTTGTATTTATTTATTTATTTATTTATTCAAACTGCATTTAAACATAATAGGATAACGGTTGTATTGCCTTTCTTATGCTGATTTTTTATTTAATATTAATATATATAATAATAATTATATATAATTAATATTATATATATATATATATATATATTATATATTATATAAAATATAATATATATAATATATATATAATAAATAAATTATATTAATAATATAATTTTTTAATTAAATGTGTTATTATTAATACCATTATTATTATTGAAATATATATAGTATAGTATTACTTTTCTTTTATGCTGATTTAAAAAATGTATACAATAAATTATCCACAATACATTGAAATAATTGTACTTTATTATATCATAATTGAATAAAATGAAATACACACACACGCACACACACAATACAATTACTTCTGCTGTATAAATAGATTTTTTTTTTCTTTTGATTTTCAGGGTGAAATGTTACCTAGGTGTTTTTTTTTTTTGTGATATCTCACATTTGCAAGACACCTGGTCACATTGCCAAAAGTAAATTGCTTTTAACTGGCACACTCACAAACACCAACACCTGCAGGTACACAAACATTATCGCAACAATGACTACAAACACAATTTCACACAAACACATCCAAATCTCCCACAGCCAGACGCACAAACACATGTAATCAGGGCGGCCCATATTGGCAGATTTCAAACAGCCTGTGTTGAGTCAATCTGAGGGTGAGTGGATCAGAACAAGCCTGATCAAACAACATGTTGAGTGCAGCCAAAAGAGGATGGATGAAAACAGACACAAAGAGAAAATAGAATGAAATGCATTTTAAAGGCCTACTTCCATCAATCAGCTGACTTTAAAATAAAATGCATTTGAGTGCATTTCTGCGCATTAAACCAGGTTTCAGCCCCTTTCACACAGAGATTCCAGAAAATACACTGATAATATGTCCTGGGATCGTCTGATTTTGGTCCATTCACTCTGCCAGTGAATTTCTGGAATCTGTGCGTGAGTGAGCTGACGCACATCCAGACAAAGATCGCGTAAAAACACGAGCTTATGATCTGCAATTTCTCTCTCGAGAAACAATGCTTGTGCAATATTTTCGATCATAAACTTGTGCATCACATACCGTTCCACCTTAATTTTTAATAACTTTTGAACTGCTAATCCAATCTGAATGATTTAGAAACCTTACAAAGTAAAAACAAACACTCGTTTTCGATCCATTAATGCATCTCGACTTACTGTATGCAATCTCATTGTTTAAATCGCCTGACATACAAAATCAATGCATGCTGAATGAACAATTAAGCAAGACGTCTTCTCATAGGATAAGGACACACAATCTAATGAATAACTATGAGAGACTGAGGAGTCATCAATCTACTATAGTACAAGACAATATCCTGTGACGTTGACACAAAGACTAATTTAAACCAGGAAGTTGAAAAAAGGGTAAGAAAAGTAGTTTTCTCATACAATCAAAACTAACAGATGGTAACATGGACCTCTATGTTGTTCAACACACATAACTTGAAAGAAAATTTGACGTAGGGTTTCATGACCCTTTAAAGTTCTATATAGATCCTTTTCTCCTAAGAGTGAAGGATAACTTATTTTAACACTAAATTAAATTCTACACTTAAAGATTTTGGGATTAAATGAAGTAACATTTTTTAGTCACACATTTTCTTGTTGAATGTCTTGTTTCATTCGGAATTTCATCAGATGGAGGAAGCAAAACGGCTTGCGAATGTCGTTGCATATCGCCTTTAACAGATGACAACCACGAAGCACCTCTGACAAAATTCAGCTATAATGTGTCACCCGGACGGCAGAACCTCAGAGTGTGTCTCTTACTGAAAAACACAAGCCTGTCAGTCAAAAAATGGGAAAGCTAGTCTGTGGTCTGGATGTCTCTAAAGACAGAGATGACATAAGAGAGAGAAATAGACAAAGACACAGAATAGGAGATACCGAAACAGGCAGCGAGGGAGAGAAGATGGGGCAATGAACAGAATAAAAACAGAAAGTTGAAACTGGCACCTTAGATCTCCTCTGCAGACTGACAGGGGCAAGGCATGGGGCGAGGGATGGAGCGAGAGCACGAAGAAGAGGAAGGAACAAAGATGGGCTATATCACGGCACCTGACTGGCATTCTCTTTGTGCATTCCATCAAACCCCAGCACATTGGCAACATCCCTGCTCGAAAAGCTGTGTGTGATTGCACACTTCACTTTTAACCTACAATAAGGGTTTTGACATCACCAGAAATGTTCAGTTCAGGTCACTACCTTTATGTCTGACAGATCTTCCCAAGGAACCATTTGAAGTGTCAGAGATTCTCTCAGGCAAAGGTTAGAAAAAGGTTTTAACATGTGTAAGAGTGCAACAGCAATATGATAAAACCTGTGAAATAACCTTAGATTAAATACAGCTAAGAGTTACTGATTCAGTTATGGCCTTTCTGTGACTTCATCATGCTTACATATCACAACATCTTGTCCATATTGCTTCAGTACACACACACACACATCTGTCTTAGATGCATTACAAAGGAGTTGAGGAGTTGAGCAGCTGGTGCAGGTTAAAATTAGAGCCATTCTGTCAATGTGTATGGGTGTGTGTGTGTGGTCCTGGTAAACCCAACAAAATGTCCCCACAATGATGGCAATATTCGAAATCCTTGTCCTTGTGGGGACATCATTTGGTCCCCATGAAGAAAACAGCTTATAAATCATACTAAGTGATTGTACATTTTTGAAAACTTAAAGAGTTGCAGCTACTCTGAGAAGTGCCAGGAGAGTGAGAGGCTCTGCCCACACCTGAAAAAAGCAAGCTGGCAAGTATGGGAGCTTCCAAGAAAACAGTCCAATATGCAGAATGTGCCCTTCTGCGGTCAGTGATGTTTTTACCCACCTCTATGTCCATCATCCTGTGGATTACACCATTTTACAGAGAGTAAGTTGCGATTATTTTACCAGTCATGGAATGGGAAATGTTATATTAACCTGCTAACAGCGGGTTTCTGTGTTCATATATTTAAATAAAGGGTGATTCTTTTAATAAGTGCCGTGCTTTCTTTTTCTTGCCTTATTTTTGTGTTTGTAATATATTTGCAATCAAGTCATGGCTAATACAGCCTGTTCGTAGCACTTGATATTTTTTGTTCAAATCTATTACATGATTAAAACTGATCTAGAAAAACTGAGCGACCACATTGCTACATTAAACTGTTAAGTTGGTCGCAGTGCCATCATGCACTTAATGCCTCATCTGCGGCCGTTCTAGGCACACATGCTTACTGCATGACTTCATTGGTGAGGGCGCAACGATAGGTTAAAGAGTTTAAAATATGGGTACACAAGTTTACAGGTTAAAGTATCAGTTTTGATGTTAACATTTATCAATCATACTTCATACATACAATCATTCAATACAAGTGTACTTGTATTCCTTATATTGTGGGGACCAAATGTCCTCACAACGTAAGCAAAACCAGTAAATCTTCCCCAAAAGGAAACAAGCTTATAAATCATACAGAATTATCTTTTTTGAAAATCTAAAATAGCAGAACATTTTCTGTGATGGGTAGGTTTAGGGGTAGGGGTAGTGTAGGGGGATAGAATGTACAGTTTGTACAGTATAAAAACCATTACGCCTATGGAAAGTCCCCACAAAACACAAAAACACAACATGTGTGAGTGTGTGTGTGTGTGTGTAGGTGTGTGTTGTGTGTGTGTGTGTGTGTGTTTGTGTGTGTGCGTTTTTGTGACATATCAGGACACAAATGTGTATAATGACATGGGTATGACACTGGTATTTTAAATTCAACGTGAAATATGAGGACATTTCATATGTCCCCACTTTTCAAACAGCTTTAAAAACATACTAAACAAGGTTTTATTAAAAATGTCAAAATGCAGAATGTTTTCAGTGAAGTTTAGGGGTGGGGGGACAGAATGTACAGTTTGTACAGTATACAAACCATTACGCCTATGGAATGTCCTCACTTTGATAGCAAAACGAACATGTGTGTGTGTGTGTGTGTGTGTGAGTGAGAGTGAGAGAGAGAGAGAGAGAGTGAGTGTGTGTGTGTATGTGTGTGTGAGCAGCATATGCTCAGGCCAATCTCTCTCTCAACTGGTGTCTAATGGGCACAATGAGGTGAAGAAACAAGGGACAGAGAAGTAGATGAGAAGAAAGACCGCTGGGTCATCAGCCCATCTGTCAGACAGACAGATCACAGCGCTAAGAGATTGAGCAGGGCAGTGAGGTAAAACATCAAGACGCAAGGTCAAATTGGAACAGACAAAGGTCAAAGGTCACAAAAAAACACAATGTATTGGTTAGCAAATAATGTTCACTAACCAGTTTGGCTATTTCAGCTGCAATCATTAAGGTTATGTTCAGCCAGTTTGGGATTGATTACTGCACTAACATAACATAACATAACCGAACTACATAGAACGATCGATAGATCGATAGATCGATAGATAGATAGATCGATAGATAGATAGATAGATAGATAGATAGATAGATAGATAGATAGATAGATAGATAGAACGATAGATAAATAGATAGAGCACACCTATAACTCTGCCACTCTTCCTTTATTAAAAGAGTGATGAGGAATCAGTGCTGTTGATTCTATTATACATTTAAGATGCGTTACAGCAATATTTACAAGAGCTCTCTGCAGTTTTTAATGCCAGCCATCTGTATTCATGACTCAGAGACCAACAGAATGCAGCTTCCTCTAGTACAGTCACAAATTACACCAGAAACATACTCTTAACACAAGTGTACAAACACAGATGACAATGCATTAACAGCACAAGCATGCAATCCTGTTGTACATCCAGTGGGGTCCAAAAATTATAGAATAACACATATCATTATATGTAAGCCAGAACATCTGACTGTCTGAACAAAGGAGCTTGCATGATCAAAGACACTAATTTGATTTGTGATATAGAATCTAACACATTTCTTTTCATTTAGTCACCACTTATTTATTTACCTATTTTTACTTTAAAGCTTAGTTTTCAAGGTTTAAAATGGAAAACAAAGAAAACTTTTTGGACCACGCTGTACTGCATTTTGTATTCTTGCATTTCTGTGGAGGTAACAAACTTCAATACTCAAGGGGGCGATTAAGTTTCTTTCTAATCCCTGCAGCATTAAATCATTTGTGTTATCATTCAGGTAGGTAACTACAAGTATGTCATTTAAAGGGGTCCTTGATTATGATTATGAAACTGTTTGATAATATTAGTTATTCCCATTGCTTTATCACAAAAACACTAAAACTGGTGCCATTTTGCAGAGAAATTGAATCTCTCTCTCTCTTTATTAACCTATCTTTGGTGTATGATGCTTAACTCTCATAAGAGCGTTCTAAAAGTTTGTATTCCTCGCCGTGTTATTTTATGAGCCATGATAGCTCGCTCAGCGTTCATTACATCCTTAACTCTGATTTTAAATTTTTTGGTCAAGTACTGTTTACTCAACTCGCACAACATTTTTTGGAAAATAATGGTACTTTTACTTGAGTAATTTTTTTCAGTACTCTTTCCACCCCTGCAGAAGACACAACTGCCTGCTACTGCACCCCTTGTGGCAATGCTGAGAATACAATGCATTTCTGGAACATTTTTGTATGAACAACAATGTATGAAATGGTGCGATCACAATAGGACTGCAAGAACAGTTTGAAAAGTCCACTGGGGTGTAAGGAAAAAGTGATTAAAAGTGCAATTAGTCAGTCAGTCTCTTTTCACAAGTATGACAGGATTTTCAATGCATGGTTGGCACAGATACACTAAGCCTTTTTTAGAATGATTATCCCACAAAAGGTGAAGGAATAAATTTCAGATTCTGAAAGTATAGGTAGCCTATAATATTTGATACGCCCTGGGTTCAAGTACCTGCACAGAGTATGCTGTGGACACAAGTCTTAAATAACTCGACAAATATGACCTAAGCAAGACTGTCTCCTTATAAAGCTGTGTGCTTTTAAGAGGCAGCTGGGTAAAGTGAGGAAATGTTGTACAATGACCCTCTCTCTCTCTCTCTCTCTCTCTCTCTCTCTCTCTCTCTCACTTTACCTTCTCTCATCTTCCACTCCCACACACACCACTCAGTTGGACGTTTTCACTCACCCACACAAAGACACACACACTCTTGCATCAGTAGTGTTTGGTGATGACTGTTAATGTAAAATGTGTGACCTTCACTTCAGCTCTGAGTCCTAATGCCACCATCCCACAATGCAACTGGAGCTGATCGCATATTCGCAGGCACACATGCAGACACGCACACACACACAAATCTATATAGTCATTTCACAGTTTCTCACAGAATTAAACTCCAAAAAGTGAGTCATGAAGTCCAAACACCTCATGATATAAGTCATTCTGATGTCTCAGAAACAATTTCCATTTTCCCTCTTTCTCTTGCTCTCTTTTGGAAGAATGTTATGCTCATAGAAAAGAAATATTACAAATGTGATCTCTTTAATATTTCCACAGAGGCAGCAATGAGATTAAAATACTACTTTAAGTAGTATTTGAAGATTGATTTCCCTGAAAAGTTGCTCTGTTTGTTTGATCTGTTTTGCGGTGTTAACCCCGCATTGCGGTTCCAAACTTGTCCAGTGCGAAACGATGCAGGCTTAGAATGTTACAGTTAATCGCTTCATATCCACGTGCTTTGAACAGTCTCGGAAACGTTTTGTATAGAAACAGTAAATGCAGCGCCTGAGAGGAAAAATGTCAAATGCTTAGAGAAAACACAACTATTTTTCATTCTTTCCTTTATAGTCCGAAAAGTCTATTCAGAATAAACTCGATAGTACAGTTCGCAGGGCAATGCTTGAGCTTTTATGTAAACAGGTTGCAAGCTACGTTCATCCAATCAATGACACTGACACCGACAATATGCAAATAATGTTAAACCAGGGTTTAGGAATGTACAGTGTGAAACGTCATTGTACAGATATCCAGGATTAATTGTTAACCCTGAATAAATTATGAGCAGTGTGAAACATAACCCAGTTCTGTTTATCCGGGTTTAGTATAACCCAGGGTTAACCCCGGTTTTCAAGTGTGAAAAGCCCTACAGATTGCTGCAGGACTGAGTCCAATAACACACAAAAAATTCTGGTTCCATAGTACCAAAATCAATGTGTTCTTGGGTTTTTGGTAAAATGTCTTTTATTTATATATATATATATATATATATATATATATATATATATAATGCATCAGAAATACCCCAATTTGTGACTTTTTTAAGGTTTTATGTGCCTTGAAAATTTCTTTTCCATTACTAAATGGGAAAATTTTAAATCTTATTTAAACTGTAAAATATTTCTTCTTCTTATAAGGTGTCTCCTTGCATATATTCATGTAAACAAAGACATTCTCATTTATAGCACTATCGATCCATTTGATTTTAAATGGCAAAGTAGAACAATTTCAGTAAATAAGGACTTAAAGGGTCAGTTCACCCAAAAATGAAAATTTTGTCATTTATTACTCACCCTCATGTTGGCCCACACCCGTAAGACCTTTGTTCATCTTCGGAGAACAAATTAAGATATTTTTGATAAAATCCGATAACTCAGTAAGATCTGCATCGCCAGCAAACACACTCCCTTTTTCAATGACCAGAAAGCAACCATTGACTCGAAACAAGAGATTCGTAAAGCTCCAAAGCTTCATGAAGCAGTGTTTTTGAACAGTATCTAGCCCCTCACTAGATACTGTTGAATAAAGTTATGTTTGGCACACAAAAGCATTCTTCTTAATTTTAAGGTTGAACCACTGTACTCACATGAACTGTTTTAAATATGTAGCTTTTGTATGTAGCATTGACAAAGGGATTGTTCTTACTGGCAATGCCGGCTTTACTGAACCATCGGATTTTGTGTTCCGAAGATGAACCCGTCTTACGGTTGTGAAACGACATTAGGGTGAGTAATAAATGACAATTTTTGGGTGAACTAACCCTTTAAATGTTAGACACAAAAAGCTATTACATGAACCCTTTAAAAGGAGGATATAAAAAGAAAACATTTGCGAATCACTGTTACACTGTAATAAACATGACAATTTCAGTAATGACAATCTCATAAAAAAAATAGCATTTTAGATAATAACAGAAACTCAAGACTCATATTACAGTGATGGGAACATGTGGGTGAAAATGGACATGTTTTAGTGAGATTCCTCCATTATCCTCATTTGAATGTTTAATTTCATAGACAAAGACAATAGGAATGCGCTAAACATATTCACCCTCTTTTCTGCAACACCATCAATCTCAGTCACAGACTATCATTCTCTTAAAGTCTCATACACTCTCAAACAGGCTCTGAGAACGAGCTGATTAAAGACTGCTGAATGAACCGCATGTTTCCCCATGCGTCCGGGTGCAAGCAAGGTGCATCGAGCCGGCATGGCCCACAGCAACGGCCTCCTGACCCCAGCTTTCACTGCCTAACACAGCGTGAATGCTCACCATAATTAGATGTGGTGTGACAGCGGCTCATTATTCCTGGAATGCCTACAACCGAAGGTGAGCGTGCACACAAGGATTGTCATACAGCCGGTGGAAAGCTTCTGCTGTGAGAACAGGGTCTATGCTTTGCTTGAAAGATCCAGTAAGATCAGCTTTGATAAATGATGGCTCTAGCATGCCCTAGATCGATCTAGTGGAGAGAAAAAAAAACACCTGGATGGAGAAGAGAGAAGATTTTCTGGCCATCGCAGAGCTAAAAAGAGGACAAGGGGGAAAAAAAACGTGCACTCATTTCTTTTCACTGACCTTGTCTCAGAAGCTTCCGGTCCCTTTCAGTGAACATACACACACGCACAGTAAACACAACACACGTCATCAATGTCACAGAGAGTGCGATTGCGACGACACAACACACATGCTCACACATGCTCAAGTGTGTCTGTACAAGACACCGAAATGAAACTGCCCTCTACTTTTAAAGTCCAAACTCTGAGCTGCGCTGAGATTTCCAGAAGACATTTGTGAAGGAGAACGTAATGAGATTACATCCAACAAATAGCGAGATTTAACCTCAATAATACAAATCTTCAAAACGCTTGGTAATACTTGGCTTGGTAATAGTTTAAATAAAGTACATGATTATACAGAAAAAGTTTTTTTAATAATTTATTTGCCATTTCTTCTTTGTCGATGTAAACAAGACCATGTAGGCAAGGCAAATAATATTAACTAATAACATCAATTCTCCAGTTGTTGTATAATGTTGTATTGTTTGGAATGGTTTTACAAAATTTTATGAACAAAATGCCAACATACTGCTTATTGCAAAGTGTATACCGTAAGTTTCGAAAAGTACATGAAACTGTATATGGAACATTCAAACAGTGGTATGCCGTATTGTTGTCCCATGCGTTTAAATACAGCATGTGTATTATGCATCATCTCCAAACTAAATATATGCATTTTTAATTCATGTTTTTGCCTAAATGTTTAAGATTTGGCAGTTCAATCAAATGATGAGTCAAGAAAGATGTTAAAAATCATTACTTAAATTACTTCTGGTTCATTTGTTGCACTGAAAATGGAATATCAAATACAGTATTCAGAAAGTGTAACCAGCATATAGTCATATGCAGTAGATGTTGCGTGCAGTATGCTTACTAGAGTGAACTATTAACTCACAATTTTGATACAATACCTGCTTTGATACCTTATTATTGATGCTAAATCTATAACTTGACATAAACAGTCATACAAACTGCTGAATATACCTTGCAACCCTAATATATACTGTATACAGACATATTAAGTGTACATTTATGCATTCGGCATATGCATTTTCAAAGCAACTTGCATTGTATTTAAGGTATACATTTCATTTGCATTCCCTGGGAATCAAACATATGACCTTGGTGTTGCTAGTGCTTTGCAGTACTGATTGAGCTAAAGTACAGCTGTAGTATGATAGCATTCTGCTCTGAAAACAGCCACTGTCCTCCCGCTATAGACCGGGCACGTTGTTGATACATCAAGGATGTCCACATGCTCTGTCTATACATACTCGGCTCTCTACCATGTCATCTCCTGTCTTATCTAGAAACACTCTGAGGAGAACAACTGTCCTGTGTTTGAAGTGTTCTGTTATTTTTCAAGGCTTGTTTTTTCCACTCTTTTTTTATTTCTTTTTGATCTGAAGCCCTCGGCTCGTTCAGAGAGGCTTAGTAATTGAATGTTGAACACTTCATGAAATAAGACTTGACTTCTCACCAAGTTCTGACACTGGACGAAGATGTCAGTGTCCATAATGCATCACTTCTTGCTAACATAAAGTCAGAAAGAGAAAGTAAAAATAACTAGATATTAACATTTTATTATTATTATTATTATTATTATTATTATTATTATTATTATTATTATGCTATGGCTAGCTCTCTCCTTCTAGATCTAGACAATATAAACAGAAATATTCAATCATATTGAAGATCCTCTTGTGCAATAAAGTTAAGTTAAAAATGGGCTTTAATATATTTTCAATAATATTTTGGATTAAATGCAAGTATATATTAAAAGATTTGAGTATGAAATACTACAGCAAATCAGTAATTAAAAAGTGCAAAAATATTCAGTATATATTTCTAATTTAATTTAATTTTAATATTTTAAAATAATTCTCTTATGCTCACCAAGGCATCAAAATGTAGTTAAAACTGGGAAAAAAAAATTGAAATATTATTATAATTTAAAATAACTATTTTCTGTTTTAACATAATTTAAAATGTAATTTATTCCTGTGATGCAAAGTTGAATTTCACCATCATTACTCTAGTCTTCAGTGTCACATGATCCTTCAGAAATCATTCTAATTTGCTGATTTGCTGTTCAATAAGAATCAGAAATAGCTTTATTGCCAAGTATGTTTGCACTCACAAGGAATTTGTTTTGGTGACAGAAGAACCTTTCAGTACAAAGAGACAACAACAACAAACATATTTAAATATTCTCAATTTTGAAAACAGTTGTACTGCTCATATTTTTTGTGGAAGCCAAAAAGAAGTCTATTCTTTGATGAATAGAAAGTTAGAAAGAACAGCATTTATTATAAATGTGTATCTGCACATATTCCGCTTTCCTCAAGACCACCAAAGACCCAAAATACACACTTCATCAATGTCAGCGTACAAACCCCAGGTTAAAAGAGAAAGAAAGAAAGAAAGAAAGAAAGAAAGAAAGAAAGAAAGAAAGAAAAGAAAGAAAGAAAGAAAGAAAGAAAGAAAGAAAGAAAGAAAGAAAGAAAGAAAGAAAGAAAGAAAGAAAGAAAGAAATATTCGGCCTGTCACACAACTCTACAATATTAATTACATCAGCAGCTTGTGAATAATTAAGAATGCCTATTTAACAGCTCTGAATAATTTAGCTCCAGTCAGGGTATGTGTGTATAATGTGATCAATAAGCACAGAGTTTAACCAATGAATCAGCAAAGGTCTCAATAAGAACTCGGTGTGCTTGTGCATCTATCCACTGCTGAGGCAGTCAATCATAAAGTGTGTGTGGATGATTTATATATTTGCTGCCACCTTGTCTAATATGAAAAACTGTCAATTCGTTAAGAAAGATTAACTTTTGAAATGTTTCAGACAAAACATTTTTCATGAAGAACATGCTAGTCCTAACTAACTAAAGCCAGTTGCTTAATGACATCATTATCCAGGAAGTGATGTCATTTCAGAAGAAAAACAACTATGCTAAGTGTAAGCAATGAATTTGATGAATTCTGTGATGTTGTTGGTTTTTCTTACCTTGAAACATTAAACTGTTACAATATTGCCGACATTCTGATCTCTTCAACCATGTTCAATATGCCATACATATACAAAATCCTGTCATTTAAGTGCCTGACTACAGCATATCAAGTCAAGTCAAGTCACCTTTATTTATATAGTGCTTTATACAGTAGATACTTCAAAAGCAGCTATGAAATCATTTAGAAAACCTTTGATAGAAATACTTCTTTAAATTACAACACAAGCGCAAACAGAAAGACATACAGAAAACATCAGACAGATCTTGTCTTGTAAAAGCCTGTGAATCATACAGCAATTTCCAGTGTGGACACAAAAACGATATTAGTATTCTATGGAAGTTGTTCTCCCTCACTGAAACATGTTATTGAAGCTATAGCAAAACCCCGCGGCACTTTGTGCTAATGTGCGCTCAGACTTGGTTTGCGTGTCCTCTGCAGAAGCGGCGTGCTAAAGCGTGCGACCGCTGACAGCTTCCTAAATGGTTTGTGGCTGTGGAATGAGGAGAAAGCTAGCTTTTCATGATATCTATTACGGTTTATTTAGGAAAGTGTCAAGAGGGATATTGCCGTGTCAAAACAGAACACACACACACACACACAGGAGGAATGCTATAGACAGGCTACAAACCAGATTTACTGGAAAACTGTCACAAATCCAACTGCCTTGCTTTTGGACATCCCTCATAGGAGAGACTGACTGTGGAACAGATGTGTTTAAATAAATCGCGGGGAATATCAGTGGCGTGTTATATTGCACTTGCAAATGAGCGATGCTGATAAAATATTAAGGTATGAAGCGTTAATTTATGTCTAACAGTAAGATGAATGTGTCCTGAAATGCTCTTAACAGGTGGTATTGAAATTTCATCTGATATAGTGGACTGTCTCTAAAGGATTCTTCCTAAATGCATGTTAAGGTCTTTGAACACCATCTGTGGCATGTTGTCAAAATACCTCAGACAATTATTTAGACTCATTGTTCAGTTTGAGAAAAAAAACAACTAAGTGAAGTCTGTCCGTCACAGAAAACAAGTCAAAAATGTCTTCACAGCTTTGGCGCAGCGGACTTTGAAAATGTTCAGGATAGGTAAGAGGTGGATGGTCAGATGTTAGGCTGACCATCAAAATGAAGCAGCACAGACATTACGCAAGTTGTCTTTCCGATCATATTTTTTTCCCAAGCACATTTTACCAATTCCAAACCAAATCAATCTTAATCACTACTATTAAATTTGTATTTAGTCATTTTTATGTGGTATATAATTGTTCATGAAGGCTGGAAATGAAAAACGCCTTATATTCAGGTGTGCATAATTATTAAGCAAGTTTTCTTTTACAGGCAAAAAATAGATTTAACTCAGACTGAATAATTAAGGTGAAGAATTAAGTGTGAAACCATCAGGAACCCTTTAGTCTCCAACGCCACCATTTTCCAGAGCTGCAAACTACCTGGAGTCTCCAGAAGTGCGAAGTGTCAGGATCTCAGAGACTTAAGGTGATGATACATGGGGCCACTACAGACATTCAACAGGATACGTCTTTTTAGTATTTAACTGAAAAAATTTAATGGCTAAAGCCTGGGCACCTTAAATTGGACACCATTATATGAAGTAAATTCCCTGTTTTGGGTTGACACATGACATCTTACCAGCGTAAAAAGATATAAGTTCACTCTCCTTTTCTTTGCTCCACTGATGCTGAAAGGCCGCCATCTAGTTTGAATTTTATCTGAAATCTCCAAGCCAGTCAAGTAATCGGCTGCTAGCATTCTGATTGGAGGATCTCAAAAAATTGCCCACTACCGATTTAAAGTAACTAGATAGAAGTTTGTTGCTCATTCTCAATGGTAAAGTGCCCAAGCAACATTGCACCTGCAACATTGCTCAAAAAGTTGCCCCATGTCTCATCACCTCTAGGTTAGGTCAAGAATCCTAAAAAATGACACCAACTTAACAAAAATCACAAGCTGAAGAATTTATCTTTCAGAATCTGGGAGTAAGTATTGGAAGATCATTTTTATTCCATATCTGCCAGATTGACTTTTCATAGTAGGAGATGGAGTAAAAATGAGCTCCCAAAACTTTCTGCAAGATTCTTGAAGATTTAAACAGTGGTACAAGAGGATGTAGTGCTGGTCCTTCAAGAATTACTCTTAATCTGTCTATCTATAAAGTCTACGAAAAACAATATTCATGTATTTTACAACACTTCAGCTTGTGATTCTTATTAATTGGGGGTAATTTTTTAGGATTCTTGTCTCTGAGATCTTGACACCTCGCACTTCTGGAGACTCCAGGTAGGTTGCAGTTCTGGAAAATGGCTGGAGACTAAAGGGTTCCTGATGGTATCACACTTAATTCATCACCTTAATTCTTAATTCTTTTACAGTTAACTTTTGCCTTTTCTTCTCCACCTGTTTTTGCCTGCGGACCCAATGAGTATTTTGCTGTTCGTTGGTCATGCCTTAACTTTTCCATTTCTAGTATTGCATCCTTCTCATGAGCATTTAATAATTTTTGACTTTTCAGTTTGAGTTAAACCTCTTTTTTGGCTCATTTTGCCTTTAAAAAAACCTGCCTAATAATTATGCACACCTGAATGCAAGGCGTTTTTCATTTCCAGCCTTCATGAACAATTACATATCACTAATAAATGATAAAACACAAAATAGTAGTTATTAAGATTGAAGATTGGTTTGGAATTGGTAAAATGTGCTTGGAAAAAAATATGACCAGAAAATCAACTTACCTAATAATTCTGCACACGGTGTATGCTGCTGCTTGTGGAAGAAGTTATTTTAAAGATGTACGGTGCAAGTATATTTTTATTTACTATACTGTAAATTAAAAAAAAAATATATATATATATATATATATATATATATATATATATATATATATATATTTATAAAAAACGTAGAGTTCAAGTGCTAATCTGTTGATTTATGTTTTTTATGACAGGACTACAACTTGTGCATATACTTTCAAACTAAACATTTTGTCTAATTTCTGTGAAATCAAACACATATGAGAGTCTTAATCAGTGCAGCTCTCAGACGCAGTGAGCAGGTTCATTAATACCTGAGAAAACATTGACATCCTGAGAATAACTCACAAATTAACTCATAGGAGTTACTCCTATGTACACACTAGTGTGTGTGTGTGTGTATGTGTGGTAGCAGGAAAAGGACAATATGATTAATCAGACTGGAGTGTGGCTCTAGTCCCAGAGAAACTGATGTATACACACAGTAAAGGACTTAATTCACAAATAAACAGGGTTATAATTCAGAGAGCGGAGGAGAGTGAAAGCAGGCCATAAATATGTATTGCATTTGGAGCAATATCATACATGCCATAGAGAGAATAAAGAGAAAGTCAGAGACAGAGAGGGAAGAGAAGGGAGGAAACTTCAGAGGAACAGACACTGCATATATCATCATAAAATGATCAATCATAAAATGTGCCCTTTCAAACACACAGAGGGTGATATTCCACGTCCTGAAGCTACAACAAGTATTTGTGTGCTCACATAAAGAAAAATCACAAATGAGATAATCACAAATCTCATTTGTTTCTCTTAGACAGAAATGAGATTAAATGGAGACACTTGTGGAAGATTGCTCACAGATTTTTCTTCAACAATCTTCATTGCGTGTCCCTTAAAACGGGCGCTGTCGTACGAGCTCGCAGGTGATTTTCTTCTCCCGGGAGATGTCGCAAGGAAAACAGTGATGCTCGTATGGTCATGGCTCACACTGTGCGAGAGGAATTACGAGACCCTGAGAACATTACGAGCACCTCCCGACCTCCTGATCATTTTCAAACATGTTTAAAAAATTCTGGGAGATTTTGACCAGTGTATAGGCCAAATCATACACAACCACATCCCATAAGCTAGATTTACAAATATATCCCAGAGGCTGCTGCCTTAGTGTGTGCAAACACTGACACACACACACACAAATCACCCACACAAATACACTCTCTAGTTGTTTTTGTTGAAAGGAATGGCTGGGTTGATATCTGCATTTCACCAAATCATTTGCATCTAAGTTTTTTATTGTTATTATTATTTTATTACGGTTTTCCTCACTAAGTGTCATTTTTCTATCAGAATTCTCTACAAATTAAATAATCAAAGTAAAATAGGTTTCGATTTTGTGAATGGCATTTCATGTTCACTGGTACCGTGACTGGAAGAAGAGTTATGAAGAGGAAGAGTTAGGTTTGATATAGCACCCCTTGTGGCAACGCTGAGAATACAATGCACACTGATTTGCATTCTGACACATACTTATAGTATGCTTCAGGCCTTACACTCCAGCTCTCACACACACATACAATAAAGCAAGATATGGTAATACAGAAGACTATCAGCTTTTCATAAGTAAATTCAATAACCTCCTCTCTCTTTTACAGCTACAGAGTCTGATGAAAGCAATAACAGCTTTTAGCAGCTCATAAGACACAGAGAGATCATCTGGCTTTTCATTAGAGAGAGTTTCGTTCTGGATTCTCTCTCTCTATCGCGCCCTCTGTCTCTGTGTGTGTGTGTGTGTGTGTGTGTGTCGCAACCTCATTACACACATCTAATCTAACTATTACCCTCAGCTTCCTATTCTGAGAGCTTTTAAATTATATTATACTCACGTACACACGGAGACGCATCTCACGGAACACATGTAAATGCATGTAACACACAAACACAGACAAGCACACACAAAGACAGACATGCAGATGCAGTGGGCTGCTCTGAATGCAGTACTGAGATCTCCAACTGTTTTCTTTTTGTTATACGAAGGTCACTTCAAAGCTGTCTTGGACTTGATTTACACTCAACCTTTCAATCAGCCTTTCAATCTTATAATATGAAAATCCATAATAAAAAAATATGAATTGTTACATTTTAAAATATCAAAATCTAAGCAAAGACTGAAATAATCATAAGCCATTTCATTATTTATATGTATTGATATAAAATGATTTATAATAATCTTTAAACAAAACAAGACAATCATTTCCATCACAACCAACAATTATGCATCTGATAAACTTTCTTTCTATTATTATTACATATTACATTTCAATTGTGTGCAATTGCGATATATAAAAAGCTAGATTTCAAATTAGCCATAGCAACACAAACAAGTCTGCCATTTTTTCAATTTTTCAAAATTTCATTTGCACCACAGAATGATATCAAAGATTTCAAACATAATACATAAAAACTGAGATATGCTGGTTGTGGCACAGTGATGGAAAAGACTAAATTATCAGAATGTATTTGCAATACAATTCAAACGCTTTTGGTTCTTTCACATGATTTATCCGAGATCATTCAAATATGCTGATTTGCTGCTCAAGAAACATTTACTATCATCAATGTTGAAAACAGTTGTGCTGCTTAATAGTTCCATCGAAACAGTGATTCATCTTTTTAAGGATTCTGCGATGTTCAAAGTTCAAAAGAACAGCATTTACCTGAAATCTTTTGGAACATTATAATTGTCTTTGATCACTTAAAGCTGCTGTCTGTAACTTTTTTTGGTTAAAAATGATCCAAAATCAATATGCAAATACATAAACAGCCAGTGTTCATAACTCTCTCCTTTCCTTATCCTGATTCACAACAGTAAGCTTATAATAATATTTTAAAATAAAATTGGTACTAGTGGGTTTCGGCGGAAAATTCAAGCATGCAGCCGTTCGTCTTTGCGTCATTACATCAAGTCTGTAAACAGAAAGAAGGAGTACCAGCTAGTAGGCTATAAGGCATGATGTGAGGATGCTGCTGGTAACGGATCATTTATAGCCTTTTCTCACCAGCAGCTGGAACAATTAAATGTATCATTTTGATGGTGGATTGTAATCCAGAAAGGTCCAAATGACAATCATCAGTAACAACTGGAGATTCACCCGTAGTCAAAAGCAAAAGACTTCAGACTGCAGAGTGGCTGCAGAAATTGAACTCTACAGGTAACGCTAATACACTAAATACACATAGTCACGCAATGCTGATGTTGTTAACATTAACAATTTGAGAACAAAGTATAACAGTAATAATAACTTGCAAGGTTTGACGTCATCCAAGCTAAACTAGATTTAATCTCCATTGGCAGAGCGATTTATTGTAGGCCTAATGCTTATTTTCTCAGTTGGTTAGAAAAAGAGTGGCAGACATGTTACTTGGTTCAGATGACATTTTCTGGTGAAAATTCTTATTTTGGTAATACTTACAAGACGTAGAATCTGTGATTCTGAAGTACAGTATCCACAAAGATGTGGTGACTGCCAGCAAACATTAAATTCATGCACGCTGAAGAGCTGTGCTGATGCAAATCCCACGTGAAAATGATAACTCTCCATAAATAACTGCAATTGCAGGTTTCAAACAGAGACGGCGACAAAGAGGCAAAACTTACGGACTGCAGCTTTAAACTGAGTGAGGATGAACTCAATTTAATGCATTCTTGCTGAATAAAAGTATTAACTTCTTTAAAAAAAAAAAAAAAAAAAAAAATTTACTGACCCCAAATCTTTAGATGGTATAGTGTATGTTCACCATTTTAAAAAGTCTAAAGAGCCACAAGTGCCCAGAGTCTGCCCATCCAGCTCATATCAACTAATGGCCAGCCCCAACTTAAATCCGTGGATGTTTTCCACAATTTCAGTGTTTTGATTATGTAAGAAAATTCGCAGACATCTTCAGAATAGATTTAAACATGATAAAAATGTGTTAAGCGGAGCAAAGAATATCATTCACTAACTGAAAGCGAAATCAAACTAGCCCAAATACCTCCTTACATCAAATACATCCATGTTAATACATCTTTGTAAATGACAAGCACTACAACTTTGCAGAAACCTGTGGAGTTCTATGGGCACAGATTCTGCGTCGTGGAGATAATATGACTCACTCCTGCTCATCTCAGCATACACACACACATACACACATTCACATAGAGAAAGACAGAATCTCTGCCATTCGATTCCTCTGTCACTGAAGCACAAGACATTCAACCCCTTCACTGATTGAATTCATCTCTCTTCGGCAACTCTGCCTCTCATTTTAGGGATGTAACTGCTAAGAAACAATGAAACTCTTTTCCATCATCCCTCATTTCTTTTGCACTGTCCCATCATATGCTCCTTCATTTTTCTTTCTTTCTTTGCAAGTCTATCTTTCTCCATTTCTAAAGGGGTGCACTCATATTTTCATCTCAAACCGTCCTGTGGTGAAAACAATCCACATTTTAGTTTCAATAATTTTAGAATCATAAACTGATTAAGTTTATTAAGAGGATGATTTGAGTTCAGAAAGTCCTGTTTCCAAAGATCAAGGAAAATTTGATCCATGGAAGTGTTTTATTAAATCTAGACAGCAGATGTAAATTCACTGCCCTTTCAAAAGAGGAAGAAAAAAAGACATGCACACTGTAACAATGTTCAAGGCTCAGGAAAGAAGGATGCGGGAACTGGCGAACGTTCAACATCATTTTAATGATAAAACGAAAGTAAAGCAGCAGCCCCTCATGGATGACTGCCACATAAACTAAAACAAAACCACAACATAAAGCGCAGGCCAGGTCCTCTCTCATCCTTTAATGTCGTCACTCCTCCTTTTATCCTTCCGGAGCTCCTCCGTGAGATTTGAGACCGGTGTGGCACGCAGGTGAAGCAAATTAGCATTTGCCGCTCCCATGCCGCTCTCACGGCTCTAAGCCTCACCCTGCTTGCCACACACACTTTTGTAACAGCAACCGGAGAAACAGCACTTTGTGTTCTGCAGTTAACACTAGGGATCCACAATGCATTCTTTTAGCATCAATATCGCAATGTGCGCTTCCGCGATAGTCACGTCGCAGGAAGTGCGATATCTGTGGATCTTTAACCCGTACAGACCAGGCACCATGGTTTAAAACGCATGTGATTAACTATCATAGAGTGAAAGTTCATTATTTGCACGTGTTTTAGGTGCTGTCAGTTGTGTGCACTGTTTTCTGAGCCACGCAGACAGCACGTGAACACTGAATTCTGTTCACTTCTGAGTCTATCCATGTCATACACGCAAAATTACATAAAAATGTGCATCTATGTGAGCACAGTTATGGCTTAGGTAATGCAAAGAAAACAGACACGCATCATGATATTGGATCTGCGCATTCGGTCTTAAAGTGACAGCAGGCTAATATTCTATCTGCTTCTTGTGTCATGAATGTTAACAAACTAAATACAGAGAAAATCACTTTTGCAGCTTTAACAGATTAATTACATTCAATTTATACAGTGAAGATTATACAGTGTTATTTTACATTTTATTAAATCATTTCTTCAGCTTTAACAGATTAATTACATTCCATTTATACAGTGAAGATTACACAGTGCTATTTTACATTTGATTATTCATTTTCCGTACCTTAAACATACTGTTTATTTGTTTATTTCGCACTGTTTATTTAATTTAAATCAACCCAATCATTCTAAAATTATTACTTTTTTCCAAATAGAGCTGTTCAAGTAATCTGGTGAATTTATTTCATATCACAATACATATCACAGAAAAACAGAATGTCGCAATGAGCCCAATGTGTCAGTTTTTTCCAATATCACGAAGCCACAGAATACCATACATGAGAGTCGTTAAAGAGTCGTTTGTCTACTGCACAAATTCTTCTCTATCTTTACAAGAGAGAAAATACATTGAGCAGAAAATCCAGTGTATGTCTTACAAACCTTCAGGAGTTTTAAGCTAATTCTCAGTAAAGAGAGGATTTGAGTGCTGCCCTCACATACAAACCTGCATGCCGATGCCCTGCAGTCAGGATGCGGTTTAAAGCCTTTTTAGAGCAGCCTCACTTAAACTAAAGATTAGGCTTAAATGCAATTGGGTGTCTCATAAGGGTTTAGAGGCAGTGTTATGAGAAGTAATGCTGAGAGCACTCGCTGTGTGCGCGTGGATGGGCTTGTATCTTTTGTAGGAAATGAGAGAGATAGACGAGAAGCATACTGTCTCATTCAGGCAGCAGTTAGTAGGAATTTATTGTTGGCAGATTGTGTGCATGTGGATATTAATGTAGTGTTGACGTCTGTGTTCACACATACAGAGTGTGTACGCAATAACGACCGATTAAGCTGGCTATTTTGAGACAGTAACTGCACCCGACTGACCAATTACTAGAAGTGGTTACTCGTTTCCAAAACCTTTGACAGCTCTGCCAACAGATAATTGATCATATTAATCGTAATTGATTGTGAATACATCATGAATATTCCATACTTCTCTCAGGCCTGCTGCAAACTAACAAGCCTTTGGCAGCCCTCAATGCTTCTGTACTTTTGCTTGACTTCTTTGACCTGGAAGGCCTCTTTTTGGCACAGCAATCTAAATGACCTGATAAAAGTCAAACCACTCCAAACATACCTCTATTTTCCTCTCTCACTTCTGAAAAAAAATTCAGCGCAAGACCGGAGACTAATTAAGAACTCAAGTGGAAAGAAAAAGAGAGCAAGGGGAGACTGAGTGGTGTCATTCTTTAGAAAGACTTGCTCTGTTCAGAGTGTTAGAATACCATACTACTTATACTATTTCTGTAGATTACAATGTTTACAATGCAATGCGCTCAACACGACCTTCCTCTTCCAGTGTAACAAATGAATTACAACCCACAGCTGTTGATTTTTAACATCTCTTTCTTGAGTTATGTTCAGAATAGCATATTACATAATACTCAAACTACAGTATGTATATTGTGTGCATTATGCCAATGTTCTGCATGCATTGTAAACCAGATGACTGACTAAAATGGCTAAAATGTGCCATATACAGTGCACATTGCATGCAGTACTGTATCCCACAATCCAATGCACTCTTGATCTCCCTTATCCAGTGTTGTGAAGTAAGAAAATGTGGTAGAAAATGTGTTTAAAAGAAATATTTGGGGTTCAGTACAAGGCAACCTCAATCAACAGCATTTGTGGAATTTAGTCATCACAACAAAAACTACTTCCAAAAAACACAAATTTGGGTTACAGTGAGGCACTTACTGCTTTTAAATATTGCAAACCTACCAATTCACCTTCATTGTAAGGGCCTCACATTGTAACCTTGATTTTTTGCTCTTTTTTATATAGACATTATAGTATATGCACTTGTGTAAGTGCATGTGTATGTGTATCTGTGTTAAACTTGTATTGAACCCGGAATTGCTTTTCCTATTTCTTTTAACGGTCATGAAAATAATATCACATTGTCAAAAATCTGATAGGTTTGATAAGTCATTATTGTTATGTAGAAGTTAGATGAAAGAATGAACTTTTAGCAGATATATGCCTTTAAATCAGCTATTCCTGACCAATATAGCATTGACTTATTCAGTACCACTCTACTTTTCTCCAATCAAATAATGAGAATGACACTCCAAAACATACAAAAGATAATAAAGTTTCGTGGTCATAACTAAAGCCTGCTAAAATTTCTATTCATCACGGTCCCCACTAAATTATTAAGCAACTCATTTTCGACACTGATGATAAGAACTGTTTTCTGAGCAGCATATTAGAATGATTTCTGAAGGATTATGTGACACTGAAAACTGGAGTAATGATGCTGAAATTTAACATTGCCATCGCAGGAACAAATGACATTTTAAAATAAAAAAATACTAAACAGTTATTTTTGTAATAATATAATAATAATATAATTGCAATAATAGTTCAATATAGTTCAATAATAGTTTAATATTACTGTTTTAATGTATTTATGATCAAAAAATGCAGCCTTGGTGAGCATAAGAGATTTCATTAAAAACATCATTAAATAAAAATCTCACTGAATTTTTGAATTGTGTAAATGGAAATGTTAACTACTGTGGATATCTAGTTTACTTGCTACTATGTGTCACAAATAAATCTCAAAGATCTGATCCACTAACCTGACAAACTTTGGCAAATCAAGTTACTAGTTGTTCCTCAAAAGCACTCACGGCATCAACTCTTTTCATCAACTTTTTTTAGCACGACTTTGCTCCTGCAAGTTGTGTAAAGCAGTCGGTCAGATGAAAATTTCCTACTGCTTTTAAGTTTAATCTGCATCAAACAGTCAGCGTAGGGACTATGTACTGTTTGAGGCTGAGACTATTAACTAACGGAAACATATGACAAACAGGGCAGGTGGAAAGAGGCAGAGCGTGACATGCACTAATTCATAATTCTCAGGCAAAATGATTAGCAGACCAGTCTTGTGAGAACATTTCCTCCTCGTTCCTATCTCTTGTGTAAAGGTTTTTATCTTGTGCAGATCTCTCTGGTTCAGTTAATGATCAGAGAGTTTATAGGGATTTACCCTGCTGAGCTGCTGCTTCATCATGGACAGTTTCTCAGAAGAGATGGTCTGTGTCGTGTTGCATCTCTTGAGCCCAAAGCAGGTGCAGGAGCGTGTCTCACACAAACACACACACGGCCACAAGCTTGGCACGCAGGCAGGCATTCATTTTCTCTCGTTCATCAAGCACAAATCAAAGCAAACAATGCCTAATCAATGAGCAGGCCTTATTGACAAACGTCTGCAGGAAGACACGAGTGAACAAAAGCTCAAACAGAACAAACAGGAGGAGAAAAGAGAGAAACAATCATTCACCGTGAAAATCAGGCACACCTGCGTTCTCCTGAGGACAAACACGCATGTGTACTTTGCAAGGCCGTATCTAATGAGGTGAGAGATGGGAATGATTCTAGGGGTCCACTGGGGACCGGACAAATTTTCCAATAGGATTCAGTGTAGTAATTCAATGTATTATATACACCACAATAAAAAATAACTAATTCACATTCCATCTTCTATGTGATGTAAGTACTTTTAAGAAATAGTGCACCAAAAAATGTAACTTCTGCCAAAAGTGACAGTAAAGACATTTGCAATGTTACAAAAGATTTGTATTGAATTTTTTATTCATCACAGAATCCTGAAAAGAAATGTTTCTTAAGCAGAAATTGACCTTTCACAAGCCATGCACTCTCACGCCACACATCACGTTCTCACAAAGTGAAAAATATATCCTGGAGCAAAGAGGACACTGACAACACGTCAACAGACAAGACAGAGCAGGTTATTTTTGATGTCAAAGTTTCATATTTAAAATATTGTCATTTTTTAAAGAAGTTTAAACAATAAATACCGTATAGTAGCTCTTTAATGTGTCGTGACAGATCACTGTAGCTCCTTCAATCAGCTCGTGAACCAACATCTCTTCATACTAGTTCATTTATAGTATCAAATAAATATGAATGAACATCAGAAGAAAGACGTGAGTACACACAATTTGTCAAGTTCAAGTTCACCAATGTTAATCTAATAACTCCCCTGACTGCTTTGTTGGACAAAATGGCGGATTCGGGGTTATGATTGGTTAGATCACTTGTCAATCAAACTGCCCGCGAAGGGTCTATTCAGTATATTAGAATGATTTCTGAGGGATCATGTGACTAGGACTGGTCCGAATACCATTTTTTGAGCTTCGAAGCTTTGGTAGTAATCAACATGGAAAATTCAAAGCTTCGGAGGGAGGGGGCTGAGCATATTCTTCCTTCTAATAAAGGCAGTGTAACGAGTAACAAGTATGGTGTGGCCCCTTAAAGGGCTATTTAAATAAAAGAAGAACGAAAAATTAATTAACGAATTAACTGTAATAAATAAAGAACATGTCGTCCCAGTAAAATCTCACTTTTGAGTTTTAACAAGCTTCTGTATTTCGCAGAAGATTCATTTTGATTGATAAAAACGGGTAAAAAGGCTAACACATTTTGTTTCTATTATTCAATTTTCCACAATGTCAAAGCAATGCAGCTTAACCCAAAATACAAGCTCAGGCAGTTGTGTGCTCTAGACAGAGAATACTCCTAAGTTGGCTAAGAAGAAGCAAATATATTTATTAAATATAACAAGGTATAAGTATAATTGTCCATCCAATTAAAACCATCTTGGCTATATAAGATAATTGTAAAAAAAAAAAAAAAAGAGTATTGCATTTCGCTAGATTTAGTATAACAGTATAGTATAAACATATTGAAATTTCACAGGGGGATGCCATGCGCGTGAGAATAAATACTAATATTCGAATCGAAAGTCAAATACCAACCAACCAAACAAATATTCGAATAATCAAATATTGGGGTCCAGTCCTACATGTGACATTGAAGACTGGAGTTATGATTCTGAAAATTCAGCTTTGCATCACAGGAATAAACTACATATTAAAATATAAATAGCTATTTTAAATTTTAAGAATAGAATATTTTACAATATTACTGATTTTATGGCATTATTGATCAAATAAATGTAGACTTGAAGAGCATAAAAGACTTCTTTCAAAAACATTTTTAAAAAATCTTACCAACCCCAACTTTTAAATGGTAGAATTCCAAGCGATACAAATGTACCCCCACACAAATATACAGATAATAAACTAGGTGAACATAAACAAATAAAATAGAGAATTGTGAATTGTGAATAAGAATTGTGTTACATAAAACAACATTTTCAGCAAGAAAAAAAGGTTGGATAGGAAAGTGGACGCTACATACAAGAGTTTATCAATTGTAGAGAACCACTCCACATCTTAAACCCTTCTGGCACCTGAAATTTAAGTGGCCATGGTAACATCTGTCAAAAGCAAACAAGCTGTGACAGATAATACACTTTGATGAAATATTACAAACTATTTTTTTGCTATAAATCAAGCACAATAAGATCAACAATGTGTGAGGAAGGGTCAATAGGGTCAATTTTAATTGGAAACTTCACCGTGACTCAAAAACACGCTCTCAAACATGGACACTGAAAGCTGTCCTTTTCTATCAAGACTTAGCAGAACCTGACCGTCACATTGGTGCCTTGATACCCAGAACCACACTGCCTACATATCTCTGATATCTTGACAAAAATAGACATATGCTGATTTAATTTTTCATTTTTGGTCCTGAGGATATGTGAGTCACAACATGGAGAGCATCTAATAGTACTTTTCTGACAGCACTCTGTGTGTGTGTGTGTGTGTGTGTGTGTGTGTGTGTGTACTCAAAAGCTGAGGGTGATGTGGTCTGTCCTGTATCGAAAGCCATAAGGGTCAGAATTTGTTTGTATTGTATCGCCGATTTAAGATTTGAAACGGCATACTCTAAACATCGTGCGATGCTAAAATAACACCGTCAGGTTAAGTTAACATCATGCGTTAGCTGGCGTTCAGTTAACACGCCAGGAAACATGCAAATAAATTTTCTCATCTACATAGAATTTCCCCCAATGCGGTTGAGGAATCTAAGTCGCAGAAATATTTGTCCAAATAAAGAGCCATATTTAGAGTCTTCCTATCCATCACTCATCTTATTTTGGTCTTGAACTTATACTCCTATCAGCTACAATTAAGTAAGCCTATAAAGTAATTAGACAAAAGAAAAACACATTTAAATATTCTTTTTATATGATCTATAAAATGGTAGTTTAAAACAAAGTTCCTCCTTTGAATCGTTGGTGCATTTTGCCAATTGAATGATTCAAATTGCCATAGATTCCTCAACCACACAAAGGGACGTGCTATGCAGATGAGCAAATTAATTTGCATATTTCCTGGCACCTGCATTTGCCTTCACTGCTAATAGAACACTTCGTCAGCTTGGAATTATAAGGTTCTATCTGGCATTTTTGTCAAAATTGAGTTATTCACATATTCTTATTCTGTGACAACTCATTTACATTATGTGATGTTTTCTTTAAGTTGTGTACATTTTGGGACTTTTTTAAGAAAACAAAAAGGGTCTATCCATAAAGGAGTATGGAATGCAAAAACTTTGAAGCTCAATATCTCAAGACTGCTCAGAATGCAGATAGAGCCTTAGAATTTCAAGGTGGTGACTTGTTGAGCTCTGATCAGATGTTTATTCATCAGTGTATAAGAGGGAAATGAGAGTCAGACTGAGTCAGAGATGAGTAAGGAAACACACACACTACTGAAGTGGAGGGGTCCCTCACAAAAAAAAAAAGGCACAATCCATCAATACAGTACTTCGGGGTAACATTATTTTATGTAAAACATTACAGGCAAATCCCATTAAATTTTTATTTTTTATTAAAATCTGATTTTTGATTTAGTCTGACTTGGACTATCAATTAAAGTGATATGTTTACATGAGATTCACCAATTTAATAAACTTAACAGAAACAAAAAAAAAACTTTTCAGTGTTCTCACACCCCTACAGCGTGTGATCAACACATGGACGCCCCAGTTCTGCTGTGTAGTGATGCTTAAGCATTAATAATGCAGAGCTATTTGGAAGAGGTGCTGTTTATTTTGCACAGAGAACGAGAAGCAACGAAAAAGAAATGAGAGAGCTGTACAGAGAAGTTTAGGTAAAAAAATCATTGATCGAGGTGAGAAACGTGTGAGCTGAAGGCAAGAAATGTCTGAGGAAGAAGCACTGACAGACAACAGCAAGAACAAACAGATTATAGATGAATGATGCTGCTCTGAAAGTCTGAGGGACACACACACAAGAAAGAGAAAAGGAGAAGCTGTGGGCCGACAACTCTTTCTTCCTGAAAGCAGGCAACCCGCTCGATTCCAGAAAGTTACGTATCCTCCATCAGGCAAAGCAAGCAGCTCATGTGAAGCGGTCCCTGTACATATGTCAGTCCTGTGGGTCGTCATTACCTCATCGTGATCTCATCGCGGCCTCCATTGGCCACATGCAGGCCGTCAGGTGCTTGGAGCATGTGAACACTTCATAAACACGCCAGTTTGGCTGACTAGCTCTGGCAGTTAGTGCCTGCTGGTAGAGACCACGACTACATCATTATGTATGCTAAAATGCAGATTTTTTATGCAGATTTTTACGGCCGTTCAAAATTTGCAGTGCATTCTGACTAAATAACATAAAAGCAACAAAAATAAAATTGCAAAAGAATTATTAAGGAATTATTTTTCAAAAAAACAAGCAAAGATGGCAGCAACAGGTCATATACTTCTACCATTTCCTACACCAACTGAGCAACTGACTGGGAGATGAATGGCAATGCTAACAGATAGCTTTCTTCAGCTATATCAGTGCTACCTGAGCCCAGCTGGCAAAAACAAGATCTACTAGGAAAGATATGTGGGTTAAATGTGCTTGTTGATGTCAGAACTTGTTATAAACAGCTAGGATAGATTCTGTGGCAAAGAGGTTATGCTAATGGTGCTGTACAGGTCAAGTTAATCAAATCAAGTAAAAATTACATGAAAATAGATCAGACAAAACAGATCAGACAGACAAATGCACCGCAGCTGCTTAAAATTTAAATCTAATCACTAATCCCCATGAAGACTCTTACCTTTTGGCCACCTAAACATTTAATCTTATGATACATTTTTTTCTACAATATATTTTTTTCTATAATACATTGTTAGTTCACCCAAAAATGAAAATTCTGTCATTAATTACTGACCCTCATGTCAATCCAAACCCATAAGACCTTTAATCATCGTCGGAACACAAATTAAGGCATTTTGATGAAATCCGAGAGCTCTCTGACTCCTCAACCGACAGCAATTTAATTACCACTGTCAAGGCCCAGAAAGATAGTAAAGACATTGTTAAAATAGTGGCTATAGTGGTTTTATGAAGCGACGACAATACTTTTTGTGCGCAAAAACAAAAATAACGAGTTTATTCAACAATATCTTCTCTTCCCTGACATTATCCTAATGCAGTTGAGGGCAGTAAGCACGGCGAAGGCTTCCGTGTTTACATACGAACCCTGTGTCAGGATTGGCCAAAGCACGTTGTTTTTACACGTGAAATACAAAAAAAACTAAAGACTTTATTCAACAACTTGAACTGTTGTCATTCGCAGTTGACATAGTGAACGCAGTACATGCTTCCGGCTTTTATGTCAGAGCACCGACTCATTATTGGCTGCGTCAGCATCACACGCACCTGTCGAGTTGCTCACGTGTACAGCATCAGCCAATACTGAGCCGGCGTTTGGGCGTAAACACGGAAGCCTGCACTGAGTTCACTAAAACTGCGTATTACAACAGTTCAAATTGTTAAATAAAGTCGCTATTTTTGTTTTGTTTTTGCACAGAAAAAGTATTCTCGTCGCTTCATGATATTAAGGTTGAACGACTGTAGTCACATGGACTATTTTAACAATGTCTTTAATACCTTTCTGGACCTCAAAAGGTGCTGCCTATGTGTGGTTCAGAAACCCTAGGATTTCATCAAAAATATCTTAATTTGTGTTCTGAAGATAAACAAAGATCTTATGGGTGTGGGACGACATGAGGGTGAGTACTTAATTCATGGTACTAGTGGCAATATGTATTATAGTTAGATAGCTAGTGTTAAGTTTTAATGCTTAATATGTGAAACAACCCAATAAATTCATTAAACATCTTACATTTGGGTATTTAATACAGGTTGGAGGTTGTCCCAACTAAGTTATTTACATGATTTTTAGGAACATTCTTTTCAGGAATATGAATATTTCTTAAACTTTATCTTAAGAACAATCGTTTTTGAGAATACAAAATATTCTTATCTTTTTTCTTAGGTTAGAAAATAAGAATGTTAAGAATGTTTCATGAATCCGGCTTCAAGAGATAATAGATGACAGACTGAATGGAAAGGCAATGACAGATTCCAGGTTCTCTTTCTGGAGTTTTCTGATAAATGGGGATTACAGCACAGTCTCTGACTTACTGACAGACAGCAGCCACATCCATCTCAAACCTGTTTTCCTGTCCACACACCAACTACAGGGTAAAGCTGTGAGGTGGAGATGCATTCCTGCTCTATACTAGATGCTCAATAAACATACTTAATTAACTTTGACAGATGTAATATATCGATATGATGCCCATGGCCAGGTGAATGCTTTTACACCAGACTTACACAACACTCTCCATCTGTACTACTGTCTCTTTTCATGACCTTTTCACCAAACCACTTCCCGAAACAAATACCTGCCTGTTTTTCTCACTGCCTGAAACTGCCTTTTCCCAAACCACAAAAAAAGACTTTCACACCTCAAACACATGTACGAGATGAATGAGAGGAGTTGTGTTGTATTATTGACCAGAAGAGCTGGTGTGAAAAGGGAGACCTTGGTTACTAACAACTTATAGAATTGAAAGAAAGAAAGAAAGAAAGAAAGAAAGAAAGAAAGAAAGAAAGAAAGAAAGAAAGAAAGAAAGAAAGAAAGAAAGAAAGAAAGAAAGAAAGAAAGAAAGAAAGAAAGAAAGAAAGAAAGAAAGAAAGAAAGAAAGAAAGAAAGAAAGAAAGAAAGAAAGAAAGAAAGTTTAACTTAAGTTTCACAATTAGTTTTATGCGAACATTTTCAACTAAATTTAAGGAAGCTCCCCAGCTCAAATTTTTGATTTTGTTAATATTCTTTCCGTACACAGACAAAAATAAATAGTGATGAAAGCTAAAATATTAAATGTAACAAAAAAGTATTTTTGAGTAATCCACTATTTTGTAGGAGGGTGTCAAAATGGCAATTTTCAACTGAGATTTGGAGCCAATTTATAAGGGTGTAAAAATAACTTTAGAAAGATAAAAGTATCATTATTTTATTTTTACACAGAGATTGGTAGGTCTATTGGTTCCATCTTTGTTTCATTATATGCCAATGGTCACAGTTCAAAAATGGCAAAAAGCACTTCTTGCCTGTAACTATTAAAGATATCTTAATATCCTTTTAGATTCTGGTTCTTAACAAACTTCATTTGAAAGGACCTTGATGGTTCAATCCCAGTCACTTTGCAGACAGCTTATACCTTTTTCTTTTAATGAAAAATATCTGAGGAACAGTAATGTTCTAGAAAGCTTGTATCTTGTGTTTTTCTATCAACACAATTGCATAGAACATACCTGTCTGAGTACCATATATATTCCTTTTCTAAAGTCTTCATGCCTTTAACTCAAAAATTATTCAAGATATCTCAATATCATTCTGGATAGTTCAGTCCCATAGAAATGGGGATCTCAAATCAGCTCCATGTTCAAATTGTTGAATTTTTCCCATTTTCAGTGATTGAAAACCAAATGTGGTTCACTTTGCACACAGCTGAAACTCATTGCATTTAAAGAGGAATGTCTGAAGATTAGTGTTCAAACTAGAAATGTATCTTCTGTATCCCACTATCAAAAGAATTGCATAAAACATAACTCTCTGAGAGCCAAAAATCCACTGAAAATGTTGAGGCACATTAACTTGCTCTCAAAAGTGTATTTATAAGAATATATATCTGAAGATACCAAGAGTTCAAATAAGCAATATTGTAACTACACGCAACCGCAGTGACATATCAATTAGTTAGAACAATATAGGGCCCTAAAAATGAAGATTTCAAAAGAAAAGTTTCATATGAACAAGATGTGCGGTGTGTTGTATTGAGTTGTTTTGATAGAGGGAAACAAGATACATTTCTAGTTTTTTGTTGTTTGTTCTTCAGACATTCTTCTTTAAACACAATATAACATCTGTTTAAAAAGTTACCAACATTTGATTCTTGACCATTGAAAATTGGAATGCAAACTTGCAGTAAAAAAAAAAACTGTCACTGTTGACATATAATAAAACAAAGATTGCTAAAGTCAACAGATTTTACTAATACACCTACCAATCTCTGTGTTAATACAAAATAATCATGCTGCCATCTTTCTTAAGTCCTACAGGGGTGTAAAATTTACAAATTGGCTCCAAATCTTGATGACACTGCTGACATTTTACTCAGTAAATATACATCTGTGACATTTAATATTTGGCCTTTCATCACTATGTATATTTACTATTTATTTACCTTATCATTGTGTCAATAACCTCAACCTTCACCTTTGTGCCTCATCGACCACTAAGAGTGCAAATGTATGCCCCAATGCAATGCAAAAAAATAAATAAACAATTAAAATCTTAAAAGGTCTTAATAATAGGTTTTATTCACTTAAAAAAATGCTAGCCTAAATATTACTGAAATAAAAAATAAATAAAATAACAAAAAAAATTAATAAAAATGTATTAAAAAAATAAAAAATATATATATATATGTATATATATTTAAAAAACTGCAAACAATTGCTGCGTTTACATGGGCCCAAATAATCCAATTGTATTCATCTAATTGTAATTGGACTAGTAGCATAGTCAGAATAAAAAAGTCAAACGTTTTTACTGCTTGATAAATATAAGCATCATGGCACAAAGCTTCATGTGCTCATCGTCTGCTAAATAGGACCCCAAACTGATAAATACTAATTATGCTTTTTAAAAGGGAGGATGGTTAGTATGCAACAACAGCAGGAAACTCTGTGTATCCATGTACTGTGCACAATCACTTTCATGTAATGCCTATGTTCAGATTCATGAAACGAAATCATGAATTCATTTTGATTGAAACAAAGGGTGTCCATGTAATCATAACTACTGTACTTTTACCCCGACACTGGTAATAATATGCAAACCTGAAGCACTAATATGAATACTTAAGATACTAATTTGCACCCTTTAGTGGGCGATAAGGCACAAAGTTGTACCTTTGAGGTACGGCCCCAATCAAAAGCTGTTACACCCCTAAAGTTGCAATTTTTGCTATTTTTTTCTGACAGTGCAGAATAGTATGAAATGCCCTTAGCCTTTTTGGATAGTCTTTGATGGTATTTTCCCCCCCGCCCACATTCTCATGCATTAGTCAATGCACGCCAACTGTTCACTCGCACAAACTCTTTGTCATGTCCCCCTGTGGACACGCACACATCACCTTCTGTCCATTCACACTGCACACATTAACCCACACTTCTGTGTGTCTATGTCGCCATTCTCTGCTGACCTATATCCAGACATAAAGCAGATGAAAATACGCTCGGAGTTGCTTTCAGTGTCATAAAATTCAACTTCAGGGCAGCTCTCCATCGATCCCCTCTTCCTGACACACACATGCCGTCGGCTGCAAGAGCTAAAATAAAACTGTAGTAGCCATAGGGAAAACATACTAACCCACAGGTTAATAGAATTTTAGCAGAGTGACAAACACACACACATCAAAATCAATACAGTGAATAAGCAAAACCAGAAATGATGACAGAGGCAGAGAACTGTGGAGAAACACAGCACAGACTGAAAGAGGAAGATGAAAAGAGTGACAAAGCAGAGAGAAGGGAGACGGTGCATGACAGGCCATGGGGAAAAAAAACAGAGCGAGAGAGATAGTCTGATGAGATAGTAATGAAATCATTAAACCGTGTGAGAAACAGACTAGATTCAATGAGAAGAATAACTATAAGGAGGGACATAAGCACATTTTTATGCAGGGTAGAGAAGAGATGCAAGATAAAGGGTGATTCTTCTGAGGGTTGTAAAGTAGAAACTTTTCCAGAGTGTTCAGGTCATATTTCATCTCAAAAATCTTTTTCTTTTTTTCAAACGACCAAAGTCAACATGAAAAGATTTTTTTTAATAATGTGCGCAGATTATTTGTGTGGACCCCAAACATTATTTAAGAAATTAAATAGTGTCATGATTCAAGTTTTTTTTACGAGTGACTTTTTTCTGTATTTTTTTTAAAAATTGTATTCCTGCATATTTTTATGGTAATAGAGTAGAAAATTACACTTTTAGATTATTTTTAATGTAATGAGAATCATCATCATAGCCCTAAAGACAATAACAGGAATTTATTTAAAAATTAAAAATAAATTTAAAAAAAAGTTAAATCTCCAGATATTATTTGGATATAGAGAAAAAGGTGCTTAATTATGTAATTACTGTCACAATGAACAAATGTCACAAATTATCTTAATAATATTAAATATTATTTTAAAGTAAAGTAAAATAGGTCACAATTTACAATAGTTAAACATTTGTTAATATATTAACTAATATGAACTAACCATGAGCAATACATTTGTTACCGTATTTACTAATCTTAGTTCATGAAAATACAGCTGTTTATTGTTTGTAAACAAATAAGCGACCAAGATGATCATTTGACATTTTTAGTGAGATTAATCCAGTATATGTAAAACATCTTAACATGGATTAAAGTCACAATCGGAGAGAGTTAACAGCCCCGTAGCAGAGAGATAAAGTGAGAAGAGGAGTGAGAGTAAAGTCTCTCTCACTCTGGGGCTTTGCCGCCCTTAATTAACTGAGCTGGCATTCTCTCTCGCACCGTAAAGGTGGTTCTTACTCCGCTCCCAGCTAGGAGGCCTTCACAACAAAATTAAACTTGCCGCACTCGCATGGCTAAAAGTAATAAAGACTAAAAAGGTCAGTCAACATTGTCTTACAGTGATTGGGGTAGAAATGTGTGGCATGACATTCATTTTAAAATCAGGTGAAACGGTGTATGCGTGATGAGATAAGGAGATAAGAAGACAGTGTGTGAGAGAAAGACATCATCAAGTGTCATCCAGCCACAGACATTCATGAATATTCTGGGATAAAAACAATAAATTCAACTCATCCCAAAGTTTACTAAAAAAAATAATTCTCACTTCTCATAGCAGACTAGCAGAGAGCAATCAATGCAAGCAAATGCAAATATCACACAAATATATATACAACTAAAACAAAAGTTTGATATATCAGTGTAATACAATGCAGAAAACTGAATTCCTCCAAAACGCAACGTCTTCGTCCATTTTTAGTGTTGTAAAGACAAAAATGATTAAGATAGAGTGAATCCTTACAGTTCACCAGCTGTGTAATTCACATAACCAGCTTTTAATGCCTCAAACAACAAATAACAAACCAAAAAGCCTTTTTTTTGCATGGCATAATGTTCTATCTAGAGGCTCTAAATGTTCCCTCGATATGACAAACCGAGACAAGTGCTTCATTCTCACCACACATTTAATTGAGCTCTTTAAGTCCTTTCACAAAATGACAGCAAGTGCAGTAAATGCGGAGGGTACACCAATATAAAAAGATTAATTATGCAAAAAAGAAATCATTTTTGGCAAGCACCGAGGTGAATGAGTGTCATCCCAGAAAGAAATTACAGCAAACGCAACCTTGCAGCAAAATAAATGGGAGAAAATTCATGAACCACGATAGTCTACAATTATCACAATCGTGTGAAGTAATAAGACACTTTGATGAATCTTTCTAAAAGGTTTCTACATTCTTTTTATAGTCGTGAAGTATTTATCCTACTCGATAATGATCTAATTAGACAGTGTTGTTGAGTTTGTGTTCATAGCTTGATATCACTTTGCGAATCTGCCAATCCTGTTGGCGATGACCTACCGCTAGTTTAGACTGTCATCTTTAAAATTACAACAGGCGTAGCACATCTCATCAGCCAATGTTGAGATGTTCATTGCAATAAATGTGCTGAAAACATGGGTAGCACAATCTTGTCATGCAGGAAAAACTCGTCCGAATGTCTTGCGACTACTGAGAGCATAATTTGTGAGGCGAGAACTCATCAATCCTAACCTTAACCTTAAAAGTTGCATTTTCTCCTTACCGTAAACTCCTTGCGTTTGCACGTATCGGTGAAGTACTGAAAATAATAAAATCCAGAAAAGCTCCATCTTCAGGTGCGATCCCTCATTACCTGTGGGGAAAACCACAAAAGTTCACAATCACTGCAGGACACCACAGCACGATACAGAATCATGCCATCATCATCATCATCATCAGAGATTAAACTAGCCTAACAAAACATTATTCACCAGTATTTTTATCCCTGCATTGTTCCAGTGCATGCATGCATGGGGGTTAAGAAGAGACAATTCATTTGCCAAACCTTGGATTATCTGCAGATTACAGAATCTGTGCTATTGTTTGATGGGATTGAATGCAGCAATCATGGGTTATTTCTGAAACTAGTGGGCGGTTAAGGATGATCAAATACAAGACTTATTAAACCTGGCCGAAATTCAGTATCACGTTGGTCAGAACGAGAAAGACGTGCACAGGCATCCAAATGCATGTATTTACACTGAGCCTTCTTCTGGATAGCCAGGCTGTTTTGGCACATGGTAGCTGGTTCTTCAGCCATCTTGTACCAGCAGTAAACCAGCAAGCCACAGCACTTTAGCTTGGTCAAACTGATTTTTTGGAACACGGTTGCTAATGACTGCTTTAAAATAGATAACAGGGGGCTGAAAATTGTTGTGAAATAAGTCAACTTCACGACTGTATTTGTTTCATTTGAACATCGAATGAAACATTTAATAACTAATAACAGCAACAGTAGACTACTCAACACTATAGAATCACTACCTAACCAAAGTATATACTTCAATTATTCAGCACCTTTTTAAACACGTAGGCAACATAACATTTAATGTAACAAAATTACAACAAAAATTCTTCAAAGACATCCTTTAAAAATGCACTATATAGTACTACACTTTGCACATGTATGCAACAACTTAAGTACACATAAATCTTAAAGACATTTTAAACAAATAACAAACGTTTTCTTTGATATAGCCTATATTTGACACGTGCACCTCTAAAAGGAGATTTCGGTAGGGCTACTACTGATTTGTCCATCTATCGTCCAATACTTATCCTAAAGTCCTCGAGCAGCGTAGCCTAATGTTGCTATAGTAACTCCCTCAGGCGAGCGTCTATTAAGCTACTAACTTGTAAGTGTTACTTTTGTGAGTCTTTTCCGGTAGGACTAAAACTGAGGTAAGTTTGGGCAACTGGAAATCTCTTTGGAATAAAGCTCCATTCAAGGCAGAAATTCTCCACAGTCTGAAGTTTAAATTCGGTGACAGCTCATTTGAAGTAAATTCAGAACAGGTTTTGTTACATTTATCCGCGTGCAGGGTTAAAATCACACACACACACACACACATTAGTAAGAAAAGTTCTCGTGTCAGCGTCTAGAAAGTACGCGCTATAAAAAGTGAGAATGTTCGGACGCTCATTGATATCAGGCTACTTGAATTTGAATAAACTATGTTCATTTGCATTTTAACACTTAAAGAATACCTGAAAAAAAAAAAAAAAACATGTCTAGTCTGTAGCTTATTGGGTGTGGACATTGAGCGTTCACGCGCAGGCTGTTTCAAACGCTCAAACCTCTTTTAAGAGTAAGATGTGCAGAAATGAAATGCCGCTTACCTTTCTCTGTGCGGGTTCAGCTGCCTTTCGAAATAATTCCCTTGGAAAACAACGACTTTCAGCAGAGGACTGGAGTTCCAGGTGTTTAATTTGTTGCGTGTTCAGCAGGAGCGCAACGACGTCTCTCCGTCCAGAATACAAAGACAAAATTCCAACACATTCTTCCAGGCAACTTAAACTGACATGAAACTCTTGAAGCCAGCCCGCATCCACACATCCAAGGGCGTCTTCATGGAAAGCAGCAGTCCGATGCTATGCGATCTCTCAGAGTGACTGCCTGAAACTCTTGTCCTGTGATGCTCTCCTATCAGATGTGTGCTCATCGGTGTCTCTCTCAAGAGTGAGGAGGATGGAGAGGTTGCGCGTCTTTGCGCGTCAGTGTGGAGACGCGCGCACAGATCTCTCTGGGTGATGCGCGTCTGATATCTGAACAGGCTTCAGGATAGTCTCTGCGTAAAGCTTGTCCAGCTTTGGTCTCGGTAATGAGTGGGTTTATCAGAAGGGACCGGGATCTAAACTGTATAAACTCTCGGCTTTTTCCAATAGTATTTTGGTGGAATCTCCAGCCAATTAAAGCTGCGCAGCTGCAAACAGAGGACTCGCCCCGGATCCCGGAGGACCAATTAAATAAGAAAGAGGGAGAGAAAAAAAAATCCTCCTCTTTATTCCCCTCTCTCCTCCTCCCGCTTTCTACTCCATCTCTCCTTCCATCAGTTTCTCAGTGTCTGTCGTCACTGATGGTGCGGACACTTTTTAAACTGAAGCGCGCTGCTGCCGGTGACCGATAGGTGGCGTGTTTGAGCTAATTATAATTCCAGAGAGCGCTCACCATCACCTTTGCCCTTATTCATGATGAAAAAAAAAACAGATCGAGCGTTAGGTCATGATTCGAAAATCTAAGTAATACATCGATATATTATTTCAAGGTTATTAGGGGTTATTCTCACTGAAACATGTCTAGGTTAAACTTCACCACAGAATCAAACGAAAAAAATAGAATAATAAAATAAAATATTTATAAATATAGAAAAAAAATATATTTTATTTAATTGCATTTTTAACTGCTAATTTAATTTTTATTTTTTTTTAAATCATCATAAATTATAGACTGTAAAACATGGCCATAATGTCTCTATTTTACAATGACAGTTTTTGTTTACACTTTATTTTAAGGTGTCAGTATTACAGTGTAATTATACATTTAAATACTGAGTAATGACATTTAACTACATGTACTTATTATAGGGATAGGGTTAGGATGAGGGTTTGGTTTAGGGCTAATTGCATGTAATTATGCACAATTTATAGTTATTACTACAGTAAATACATGTAACATACGTAACAAAGACACTGTAAAATAAAGTGTTACTTAATGAGAATTTCAGGGCAGACATGTGTAATTGTTATATGGAAAAATGTCACAGAAGTGCAAAAAAAAAATGCTTTGGTCATCCATACGCTTTCTTTTGCTAAAATATAAGTAAAATATAATTTCTTACATTTTGCTTATGATTTTTGAGATGACATAAGGCCAGAGACCTGTTGCATAAACCGCTTAAGACGATACATATTCTTACAAGTTCTTTGAGACTGTTCATAAATGTTTTAAGTCGGTTACATAAAAACATAAGATTGGTCTAGTTTGATGCCGAAAAGTAAGATGGATTACCCCTAATTAACTGCTAGTTGGTCAGACTAGCTCTCAAGACACATGATTAACATAATGTCTATGTTTATGCAAAACATGTTTATGCAAGGCCCCTGGGCATGTTCTTATTAGGATTCAGAAGATTCACCCTTGGACACGTATGAAGTCTGATGCCATATTTTGAAGTCTTAATGCAATAATTTGTTGTTGAATTACAAAAAGTTGAAAGATATTACATGCAATTTTTTTGTATGAATCAATGGGGCATGGGTATTTTAAAGCAATAGAGTTTTAGAGTAAAAAAAAGTGAAAAATATTTCTTATCAAGTAGAAAAAGAATCAGTAGAAAAAAGTGCCTGTAAGAAGTTTTTTTGGAATACTGCACATAAAAATGACCCAACTACTTGCCAGATATCACTCAAATACGTGTTCTGAGAAATCAAACCCCTCTCTGTGACATTGTTTTTTCTTTAAAAAGTGCTCAGAAAAGAGTGACAGTTTTTAGCCCATCAGAAACAATCTGCCTGTCAATCATTTTGCATGTTAGAGTTTGCTGAGCTGTCTTTTTAGGGCAGGTTTTAGCAGAAAGGGCTTTTCACTTAGGAAAAAATTAGGAAACTACTGCATTTTCACATTTTACAGTAAGGGAGGAATCCGGAACCATAGAATTAATGAGATTCTCAAATCCACGGGGAAGATCTCCAGCCTGAGACAGAGAAAAATTAAACATCAGTTTGATGCACAGACAAGAGGCAGAAAATATGCTGAAATTAAAAAATCAGTTCCACGATGTACTGTAGAAGAAAACGGCAGCCTGTCTAAATCCTCCTCCCTTTCTCCTTCTCTGTCTTGCTTCCCATTTTTGGGAGACAGCCAGGAGCCTTGGCAAGAATTGTGAAGAGAACATCATAGTTTAGTTCATCACAGTAAATGTGTGTGAGAGGCTGGCAGAGTCGGACTGGCGGCTGACATGCCCGCTGCACGCCCCAGGTGTGTCCTCTCCAGCCCAGGGCTAGCGCATGGCACATGAAAGCAGGATGAGGGCTCTCTGGACCCGAGTGGATGACAGAGAAATACTCTGGCCAAATGAATGTGTGAGCCAGGGGAATGCTGTCAGCAAGCATGTGTCAATGTGTGGGAGTATGTCAGCTTTCCCAGAATTCTCATGTGGTTGCCACAAAGGAGTACATTTCTCTTACTTCAAATTGAAAACATCCTGAACGAGACAATTAATGGTATGCTCTCCTTTCGCTTTGCTGCACCACAAATCCCTCAGCATATTTTTGTTTACATATTTAACGTTTAAAGGGAAAGTTCACGCAAACACAAAAATTCTGTCTTCATTTACTTACCCTGCGTGACTTTCTTTCTTCTGTGGGACAGACGATGAGAAAGCTGCTGTTTTCATAATGAAAATAGACAGCGCTTCTATATGACTGGTGCGCTGCCCTCCTAAAAGTAGCAAAAGACACACATTTTTTAATAGCTCTGTACTTTAATTCTTGCCTTCAGTCATATGCCATTCACACTTTCACTTATATGTGTGAGATTGAGAGGTAAAGCAAAAAGCAAGCTTTTCCATGAAAAATGAATATTGGTAATGAATCTGTGTTCATTTGGCTCTGAATATAGAGCACAAAGTTGTATGCAAAAATCTAGCAAAATGTATGGATAAAGGAACAGAAGAATTGTTTTTGAAATTATTTTAATTGGAATTATTTAAAAAAAAATCTTTTTGTGATTTTATTTTAAAGAAACGACGTCTGGTGGGGACATTATACATGAAGAATTACTGAATATATATTTTCATATATTGAGGAGACACTACAGCATAACAGGGTAAAACATATTTCCAACAATGAAATATGAGATATCCCCATAAAAGTTTTTCCAACTTTAATAATACATTATTATCATCATTACTTTTAATATTCATTTTACATAATAATTTTATTTTGTATCAAGTTGCTCTAAAATCCCAAAGAAAGAAAGAAAGAAAGAAAAATATTTTTCTTGAGATTTCAAATAAATAAACTTTCTATTCATCAAAGAATCCTCAAAAATATTGAGGATTGTTTTCAACACTGATAATAATAATAATACCTGTTTCTTGATCAGAAAATCAGCATAAAATGATTTCTGAAGGATCATGTGACACTTTCAGCTTTGCCATTACAGGAATGAATTACATTTTAAAATATATAGAAAGCAGTTTTTATAAATAGCAATAATATTTCAGAATATTTCTGTTTTTCATTCAAATCAATGCAGCCTCGGTGTGCATAAGACACTTCTTTCAAAAACAATCTTTTAAACTTTTGAATGGCAACAAAGCAACTATCCCGCAAACAAAACAAAAAAATCTACAGAGGATATATAATAAAAGAGAGATAAAAAAAAGTTTTTCAAGGAAAACTAAATTACGAAAACTGGTCAGAGTAATGTTATAGCAGATGCTGCATGTAAGTGCTGGAAGCGTGTGCTGGCATTTCAAGCGATAGATGGGGTGATCAGTTGTGAAATTCAGCCTAAATCACCAACCCTACAGCAAGAGCCACTAATGCTCAACTGATCTAATAGCAGGAGCATTTACAGAGTCTGCCAGATGTTCACACTAACAGAAAAATGAACAGACTTCTGAAAGTCTAGTTAACTCTGTAGCTTACATGGGCCTGAGCGACATGTAAAACAACCAACCGATATAAATTAAAGCAAGGATAAAACATCAAATCTGTAATATCACATCAACAGAATTAAGCATGCAATAAAAGTGGCGGCCAACTAAAATGAGGCTGTAGTCTGAACAACAAGACAGTGAGTAAATGACATTAACCAAAAGTAAAAATTCCTTCAACTTAGATTTCAATGATGTCTTTATAGACAGATCTGATTGTGTCTCATTTCCGCTCTGGTCCAGTCAGAGTTCTGGTCACCCTCTCTCATATACATGTATCAGACTCTAGCTGAGGGGTGTCAGCCGCCTCCACGGGGGCCATTATTCAGAGGTGTAATTGGCAGAGCGGTGCACGGAGATGCCCTTGGGAGCCAACAATTCATAACCCCCTCAAAGCCAATATCCGATACCAGAAAATACGCTGAGACAAGAGACGGGTGTGTGAGAAGAGAGCGAGATGGACTGCTTCATCACAGAGAGAAGTAATGGCTGTGTATTGATTGCTCTCAGCCGAGACTCCAATTTCATGTTTAAAACAACACTGATCCTCATTAGGCCAGGGAGGGAGTGCGGAGAGACAAACACTTAGCTATCAGTTCCAAGGACACACACAAGTGCACAGAGAAAGAGGCGAAGCGAGGAGAGGGGAAACACAAGACGAGAGGAGCAAATGAGGACAGGGCCGGACGGGAGCTTTGCTCCTTAAGGAGGAGGATATATGAGGAAACATCTTTTGAGGTAAAAGAGTTCATGTTGTATGAAAACAGTATACTGTAATATTTTCAAAACTCCAAACGTCCTTCACAGTAGAATGAAAAGAGCATTTATTAAAACTATCCTGTTGAAACATTTCAACTTCTGCAAACTTTCTCTCTTTTCTCGCATTTACACGGCAACAAATCCTATTGGGAATTCGGAAACTTGTGGATGTAATTTGGAAGAAAATAGGACTGCTATTATTTTTATTATTCATAAACAACAGAAAAAGTAATTATAAGAATATAATAATAAACAAACAAACAAATGAGTGAACAGAGCAGCTGTAAAGCTGAAAAAAGTTGCACAAAAACATCTGACATTATCAGTGGACCTCGGGGAAAGAAAACTAATAAATAATAAAAACTGTTAAATGTGACTCTCTTGAAAAGATTCAAAACTGCTCATCTAATCTTTTATCAGGCTGTCCTGAAGAGAGATTTCCAGATAGTGACAGACATCAGGCAGATGAGTCATCTGAACACAACCACTCAGCAAAAACACCCATAGGAAATTCAGAACCTTGTGGAAGTTATATGGAACAAAAGCAGTATGATCATGATAATACTAAATACTGTAATTATTATTATTATTATTATTATTATTATTATTATTATTATTATTAAAAATCAGAAAAGTGAATGATAAAAGTAAAATCTGGCAGAAAATATATAAAGAGCCTTGTTAATTGTATGAGTCAGTGGAAATTTTTTATTTAGAAAACTTGACTGACATTATAAAAAATAATAAATAAACTACTACTCTTTAAAAAATCACAACTGTATTTCTTGATTTAAAAAAAAGAAAGAAAGAAAGAAAGAAAAAGAAAGAAAGAAAGAAAGAAAGAAAGAAAGAAAGAAAGAAAGAAAGAAAGAAAGAAAGAAAGAAAGAAAGAAAGAAAGAAAGAAAGAAAGAAAGAAAGAAAGAAAGAAAGAAAGAAAATTTAGTGACAGAGAGAGGCCGAGGGCAAGTCTGCCTAGAAAGTCCACTGCTTTGGAAATCCATAAGTACTGCAGCAGACACAGACTAATTCCTGTTTTTTTCCTCTCATTAAGGAGCATTCATTTGGTAGCTGGGCTCATTGATCCACAAGGCCTTGAAAGAGTCTAAAAACAGAACTCAACAGTGTTACTCAGATACTTCAATACACTCAAGAATAACAATCACGCACATATATTAAGGTACACTATAAGTGTTTCTAGAAGGCCTTAACTTCAAATTCAAAGCTCTGGTGTCCAAAGAAGCGTAAATAGTATAAATCTAAGCTCAACATATAAGACGAAAGCCTACTTAAACTTAAAAATAAACTGATTTTGTTTTAAACATGCTTATGCTTAGTTGGATACTATTAAGCGCATCAAGCAAAAACACGTTCTGTGTGATCATCTCTTTGTGCCTGTCACTCAGAAGTCAAAAAAATGTTATCAAATTGAACGGATAAGTTGCGTTCCATTTCGCGTACTTCTCCACTATTCTATGACGTTTTGTAGTATAAATGTGTGAGTAGTGTTTACACAGAAAATTCAAATTCAAAGGCTCCTTCAAATGCGGCCTCAAAGTGCATTCTTCGCTTTCCAGGCAATGAACGATACAACAGATGGATCCCTCGCAGCCTGGCCTACCCTAGAATTCGTTGCGTGAAGGTGACAGCAGGATTATTTTTCTGAGAAATTGCCAGAATGCATTTTTAAATGGAAGCATTGGGTTTCAACTTACTCGAATATCTAATGATATAAATTATAAAAGGAAAACAATGCTGACATAACTTACTAAGATGTGATTTCATAGCTTATACTCTTTAAATGGGCCAACGTGAACATATTTAGACAAGTTGTCAACCCTGTTATGTTTTCAGACCGTTCAATATAACTTTCAAAAATGTCCAGTACAAATGTTACTGCCACTCGTCAACAGCAGCTGTCACAGTTGCTAAGAGACAAGAACAATCCTCTGTAGGCTAGATCATCCCATTTGACAACGCTCGGACTTCGAAGGTGTGGTCTTTGAGCTCTGTGTCCTTCAAAGGATGCTGCCTCTGAACTGGGACACATGTGTGGAATGTTGGACACTTCATGCACTTAACTCAACTAGTGTATGAATGTATAGCGTATAGCGCATTACTTGGGTCACAACTGTTGAAACTAAAGCGTTTCTTGTCATACAGTGTGAGCAAATGAAGACAACGAAGCAACATTTAAGGATTATTTATAAGGAATGATATTCACGCAAACTGAATTTACCAGTATTTTGGTGCTGACGTGTGAATGGTCTCTGAATGGTAAAAAGCCAGAACGCAGTTGTTCGTTTGAACAGCAGATTGGTTTATTTACCAGTAAAGTCTTTCTGGTAATTTACAGTAGTTTACTGGGATTACCGTGTGAATGTGGCTAATGTAATATAAGATAAAAATAGGTAAATGATCAACAGTAGTGTACCTGTTTTGTGGCCAAAAAAAGCGTTGGTCACTCCTCTATTGTATAATATAATATAATATCCATTTAAATGTAAAAAAAAATAAATGTATCTTGTTTTAAGTATGTTTAGATATTGTTTCTGAAAAATAATACAGATTAAAAATGTGTTTTAATCATGCAGAAACAGAAATCATCATTTAAATGTGAAATTAAATAACTTTCCCCTCCACACACAATCTTTCTTTGCGCCTGCCCTTGTTTGCCTCTCATGAATTCAGTGTTCTTGAACGGCCATGTCTTTGTGCGTATCTCTGATAAGAGATGGCCACTCTTCACCACCACTGATTATAGATCCGCCTTCAGAGATACTGTCAGCAATACTGATCCCACATGACAGCACAGCAGACGCCCTCCCACTAGACATCTATCGGACTGATCTGAGAGCAGCTGGCAGTGAAGAAAAAGAGTCAAGACGATGGCTGAGGTTGAGGTCTTGTGAAGATGCTCAGAGTGGATAGACACACTTGTTTAAAGAGTTGAGTTTTTGAACCTTCACGCTTCAGATGTCACGAAAACGGCAGCACACTTAGATCAGAAATGGCTGTTTGGTGGGTTAGTCGCAACTCGCTGTGTCCTTTGTGATATGGGTCTCACACTGTGGTTTTACCATATCAGAGCATTTAACCTCACACATCTCAGAGTGAAGTTGGAGTGAGGTTAAAAAAACATGATGTACCTGTAATTTTAACAAGGGGGTGGGGGACAAACTATTAAAAATATTTATCAAATATAAAATGTAAGAATTCAGAACATCATCAAATAATTATTGTTGCAATAGGTATGTTTACGTGAACCAATTTTCGCCAATCCGAATGAATCCAAATCGATTCCAGATTGTAAAATTCCTGTTTATATAAACAAACTTTGCAATTCTTTTCATGTGTTCATTTCCACAACAAACTTCAGCCCATGACTTTATGGCCCAGTTGCCACATTCAGAACCAAAGAAAGCCACCGTTATGTTGTAACCTGAGCTAAAGTCTTAAAAAATAAAGGGAGTTTTTGCAGTTATACCATCTTTGGTTGTCCAAAGAACCTTTTAATGGTTTTTCAAAGAATAAATTTCTTCTTAGTGTGAAGAACATTATAATAATCTAAAGAACCATTTCCGCTCTAAAGAATCTTTTGCACAAAAAAAAGTCGTTTTTGCCTTGACAACGTACATAGCTTTTTTTTTTTAGCAAATATTTATTTAAGATTCTGTCTCCTCCACTGACGTGTTCGTAAGATGTAAATAAACATAGTAAACTGTATTTGAACAGAGATCTCATTATAACAGAGCTCTGGTAAACATATCCATCACAGCACTGTGTGTGTGTTCAAGGTAATTCTGAATCCAACTGAGAAGATAGATGTAATCAAGCGTTTACATGCTTTAGTTAGTTATCCTATTGATCAGAAATCATATTATTTCAAGTCTACTAAACCCTTTGAATCAGATATAAATTTTATTTGGATTGAGATCAGTTGGATTGTTTGAGGCATTTACATGGAGGCTTTTCAATCCGATTGAGCCATCAATATAATTACCAATGAATTATCCAATCAATCAATCAATCCAATCACAAGTTGACAGTCTTTAACCGGTGTGCTTACGTTTCGCGTCTTTTGCAGCCTCTCGTGTTCTAAAAACGCGGTGCTCAAGTAAAGAAGTTCAACTTTCAAAAATAGCATCTCTAGAACTTGTGCTTTTTAACATTCCACTGACCCACGTCACGTCACGTCGCGCTTTTAACAGGAAAAATGCGTTGTGTGAACCAACCCTAAGATGTATGCTACTAGATTTATTCCTGTAAGATGCAATGCTTCCTCTACATAAAATACAGATTAAGAATTAAGAGGCTGGCATGTGTCTTGATCCTATTCCTTTTTTCTACCCAAGAATTCATTCTCTCTCCTCTCTGTACAATAAGTGAGGCAAAGGCTGGTTTTACACATCCAACACAGCATTCAGCAAGGAAAAAGCACCTGAGCTCAGGCACACAACCATATCAGAAGCCTTCAGGGCCCGCTTTAAAACCCACAAGAGTAAATTAGGGAGCACAACCTCTGGGAATTACAAGAGTATTGTTTGGATATAGAGGGTGACCATACATTGTGCAAACAAAGTGTGTAGACAAAGGTATTATAAATGTGATCATATGGTCAAGCATGAGCCAAACAGTGTTAAGAGCCTGTAAAGAGACTAGCAGAGAGAATGCCGGTTGAGCTTAGTTGTGTACAGCATCCTTTAAATGTCATACAATACAAACTAAAATTAGTGGTTAATTATCCCAGTTTTCAAAAAAGAATAAATACAAATTAGTCCATAAACATCAAGTCTAGTCTATAAATACATACTAGACTAGACTTGATGGCATCTCTCAGCAGTCTAGGACAGCTGTAGTAAATTGAACAGTAAGTGGCAATTTAACAGCATTAACTAAGCATGACTATGACTCAGCACTCAACACAGTAAAAATACATATGGGGTAGATGGTATGACCAGAAGGTTTGCGCAAATGGCAAATCACGTTATGAGCACATTTATAACAACAGTATTTTTGCTGTAAAATAGTGTATACACTACCATTTCAAAAGTTTGGTGTCAGTAAGATTTTTTGTTTGTTTAAATTACTTCTATTATTCAAAAAGAATACATTAAACTGACCAAAAGCAACAGTAAACACTTTTACATTGTTACAAATATTAGTGTGTTTTACTGTATTTTCGTGGCTATGCTTATTTTTGGAAATATTCAGTGAATCAAACACTTAAAGGGGCTATATGTAAAATTAAGAAACCCGTGTTATTAGCGACACCGGTGGCCGTTAAGTGTAAATGTAAATATGTGTTGCTTGATTTTATCTCGATTAATATACACACACAATAAAAATAGCGGTGCTGCGAAAGCAGCAGTTAAGAAAGCATCTGATCACAGCGATGTGGATATGTTTGCACAAGCTCTGCAATTCACTGGCATCATGTTGACAAATGAGGTAATTAAAACACTTTTCATACTTTGATTATAAAGCAGGGGTCTTCAACGTTTTTCAGGGCAAGGACCCCTTAGATGAGCGAGACACGGAGCAGGGACCCCCCCACACAAAATATGTCAAACAGCTCGCGATTCGGACTTTATATCTCGCGATTCGGACTTTATGGCTCGCGATTCGGACTTTATAGCTCGCGATTCGGACTTTATAGCTCGCGATTCGGACTTTATGGCTCGCGATTCGGACTTTATGGCTCGCGATTCGGACTTTATGGCTCGCGATTCGGACTTTATAGATCGCGATTCGGACATTATGGCTCGCGATTCGGACTTTATGGCTCGCGATTCGGACATTATGGCTCGCGATTCGGACTTTATGGCTCGCGATTCGGACTTTATATCTCGCGATTCGGACTTTATAGCTCGCGATTCGGACTTTATGGCTCGCGATTCGGACTTTATAGCTCGCGATTCGGACTTTATAGTTCGCGATTCGGACTTTATGGCTCGGGATTCGGACTTTATGGCTCGCGATTCGGACATTATGGCTCGCGATTCGGACTTTATGGCTCGCGATTCGGACTTTATATCTCGCGATTCGGACTTTATAGCTCGCGATTCGGACTTTATGGCTCGCGATTCGGACTTTATAGCTCGCGATTCGGACTTTATAGCTCGCGATTCGGACTTTATAGCTCGCGATTCGGACATTATGGCTCGCGATTCGGACTTTATGGCTCGCGATTCGGACTTTATAGCTCGCGATTCGGACTTTATAGCTCGCGATTCGGACTTTATGGCTCGCGATTCGGACTTTATGGCTCGCGATTCGGACTTTATATCTCGCGATTTGGACTTTAATATTTAGGTAAAATTTGTCTATGGTAAAAATTAAAAGAGCTCATAGCGACACCATCATGGCCCTTCTTTATTAATTCAAGTGAAGGTGACGTATTTCCTGTTTGAGAGTGGAGCTCCACTCGCCCACGGTCTGCAGCCAGACCCTTCTCATTTTTCGGCCGATTCGACATGTTGAATCGGCGTCGGGTCGTCGGTGAGAGAGAGAACTCTGATTGGCTGTTCAGCATAGTAAACGAGTCAGTTCACGAGAATATATAGCAAAAGTTATGAAAGCAAGCGAATAAGTCATGACGGCACCGACGGAAGCTTGTTCTAATTTCACGTCCTCTTACCCGAGCACTCGAACGCACGAATATTTTCATAATAACATGAGAGGAGTGGAATAAAGCACGTGATCAGCATGACTGATATTCAAAACGGTCAGCAAGCGCTGCTTTGTATATGGTTTGTATACTTGCCGTCTTGGTTTCGCTTTCCCCTTTTGAATGACGAATATAGACAAATATATCTGCTTAAATAGACAGTCATCTCATTTATATGCAGGCGCTAGTTGACAGTCGGCTTAAATTCTTTCGGTGCTCAAGCTCATATTTTTCCGCCGACATGAGCGACAACACCGTCGGCTTCCGTCGCCGCTAGTTCTTGGACGTCGGGTTGGTGTGTTTAAACAGAACTTCACATTTTAATTTTACTATCAGGCGATCCATTCTGGCGAGTTAAATTGTATATAAATTATTAGCCAGTAGCATTTTTCAAATTATAGTCTGCGTTGACAGTATCATGAGATCACGTGACTGCACGTGGACGGAAGGGTTTTATTAAAGCTGTTAATGTAATACTATTTGTAAAATAAAATATATTTTATTTAAATTTGACTTTGTGATGTTTTTACACGTTTTATTTTTTTTTTTTAATTATTTGTGATCAAACATTAATTGACGGACCCCCTGCAATACCGCCGCGGACCCCCTAGGGGTCGCGGACCCCCGGTTGAAGACCCATGTTATAAAGTATATTTGAGACTATAGACTATATAGATGTGAGACTATAGTTTGAATTAATCCCTTTTCTTTGGTACATTGACATTAGAGTACAGAATGGCATGCAAATAGATATTGGTATACAATAAATGGTACAGCAAAATATGACACTGTAAAG